>OU898277.1:80516150-80808650 GCA_918026665.1 Diabrotica balteata | reverse complement strand
TACAAAACCACATATTGTCCATCAATTTTTTGTTTGTTTTATAAATTTTGTTAACACACAATAACATCTAACCACCTTAATACTTTAACAATTAATCAGTTAATTATGTTCATGAACTTATAACTTTTATTTATATTTCCCAGGTAGCAAATGTTGCTTTTTAACATAGAGGGCCTTTCACGCTTAAGTTATAATTTAAGTACTACATAAACAGTACATTACAAAAAATAAATTATTTTATTTACACTTCATCTCAACCTTCTTCTTCTTCTTAAGCCTTTAGTAATCCAACTTTGAACATAGGCCTCCCCAAATCAATCCAGCGTCTTCTATTTTGCCCCACTTGCTTTCAGTTGTGTCCATCGAACTTCTTAATATTATCAACCCATCTTATTTGTGCTCTGCTTCTCTTTCCTAACCATGATATTCATTTTTGTATTTCGTGGTTCCATCTCTTATCCTTCAGTCGGACATTGTGTCCTGCGAAGCTCCATTTTAATTTGGCAACATGTTCTCCTGCGTCTTTTACTTTCGTTTTGCTTCTAATCCGTTTGTTTGTCTTTTTTTCTATAAATCTCACTACGAGCATTGATCTTTCCATCGGTCTTTATGCTTTTACTATTTTATCCATGTTAGACTTGGTGAGTGTCCATGTCTGTGAGCCATACGTGAGTATAGGGAAAATACACTAATCGTAAATTCTGGTTTTCAAATATTGTTCTATTTTAGTACTTTATAAGACCCAACTCTGTTTACAAATCCTGCCCATGCCAATCTTGTTCTCCTGGTAATTTCGGCAAGTTGATTTTCTTTGTTAACTTTTATTATCTGTCCTAGGTAGATGTATTCGCTAACTTTTTTTTTCATCCTTTAGTTATTGAAATCTGTTTCTACAAATAAAAAAAAAACAATAGTCAATATGTTTATCAAGTAATTAACATAGCGGAGAGCTGTCCAGTGACAGAAATCCTTAAGATAAATTTCTAATATATATAAATATTTGAAATATAAATATCAATTTACAAAGACATTTTACTAACATATTAAAAAAAATAGTAATAGTTAAAATTATAACAACACACACAATTATAAGTTTTAGGTATATGTAGTATCAGTTGTAGCTATAAAATGATATATACGTTCATGTATATAAAGGTATAGAAAGGTCTAGAGGATCACGTCGTTTTAGTCTTCCTCTCCTTGGTCGCTTAAGTAGGTCTTGGGCAAGTGTATTTGGATGGTTTAGTAGTCTATTTTTGTAAGTGCCACTGAGTGAGACATCGGTGTCTTTAATATTTTGGATCTGAAGATCTCGGTGTATGACATAATTGGGCACGTACCACGGTGCATTGGTAATATGTCTCAAAACTTCAGATTGGAAACGTTGAAGTTTCAGTAAGTGAGAATTAGATGCTGTACCCCATATCTGTATACCGTAGGTCCAAACTGGCTTTAGAACACATTTATACAGTAATAATTTATTATGTAGACTTAGTTTGGATTTTTTATTCATGAACCAATACATTTTCCTGTATATTAATCCTAGTTGCAGTCGCTTTGTCCAGATGTGCTTTCCCCAATTTAGTCGGCTGTCAAAATGTATTCCCAAGTATTTAACATCACTTTTTTTGGGTATTATGGTATTGTTTATGCACACAGATGGTACACTCTCTTTGCGTAAAGTAAATGTTATATGTGCTGATTTGCTGCCATTTACTTTAATTCGCCACAGTTTTAACCATTTCTCTAGTTCATTTAAATGAATTTGTAAATTTTGACAGGCTGTAACAGGAACCGAGCTAGAAACCATTATCACAGTATCATCTGCATAGGTAGCGATTGTGCTATTTACTCTTGTGGGAATATCTGCCGTATAGAGTAAGTATAAAGTTGGTCCCAATATACTACCCTGAGGTACTCCCGATAGAATTGGAGATATGTTTGATACTGCTTCATTGCATCTGACCTGGAAATATCGATTGGT
Source organism: Diabrotica balteata (assembly GCA_918026665.1). Classification (NCBI taxonomy): domain Eukaryota; kingdom Metazoa; phylum Arthropoda; class Insecta; order Coleoptera; family Chrysomelidae; genus Diabrotica; species Diabrotica balteata. The sequence continues at coordinate 80,806,666 of OU898277.1, read as the reverse complement.
AAGATAGGATTTCAGAAGAGCATACAGAGGATGAGGAAAGTGAGTTTTTATTTTATATAGCAGCCCCTCATGCCATACTTTATCAAATGCTTGTGAGACATCCAAAAAGGCTGCAGTGCAGTATTCTTTCTTTTCAATCGCATCTCTTGCTACTTTGGCAACTCTATGTACCTGCTCAATTGTTCCATGTTGTTGCCTGAATCCAAACTGATAATCAGGTATTAACTTTTGTCTGTCGATTATAGAATTCATTTTCTGAAGGAGTATCCTCTCAAATATCTTAGAGATAATGGGAAGCAAACTGATTGGACGATAGGATGATAGTTCTTGTGGATCTTTATTTGGTTTCGGTATTAGAATGATTTGTGCCATTTTCCATTGAAACGGAAAATAGCCTAACTTTAGTATAGCGTTAAATATGTACATAAGCAACCGAAATCCTTCTTCGGGCAAATTTTTGCAGATTTGTCCCGATATTAAATCATACCCTGGAGCTTTTTTAGTATTGAGATGTTTAACTAACTCTTTTATTTCGTTAATTTTGATATTTTCTATAGGAGGTGACATCTGGTAGGGTGCATCTAAGTTCTTGTGAATGAATTCTTGTTCTTCCTTTGAGATAGTTCTGGAATGTGGTTGAAAAACTTGGCTGAGATGATTAGCGAATGCTTGTACTTTATCTTCATCGGCCTTGGCCCAATCACCGTCTTTATTTCTAATGGGACCGTCATGCTTAATCTGATGTTTAAGTTTCCTAGAGAGTTTCCAAATAGAGTAGTTTGTGTCATCCGTCGCAGTAAGACTTTCAAGAAATTCATTTATGCCCTGATCTTTGTATTTGTGTAATTCTCTTTTAAGCAAACGAGTAGCCCTATTCAGTTCAGTTTTGTTCTCAGGAGATCTGGAAGTTTGCCACTGTTTTCTTAATTTTCTCTTTTCGTTGATTAAGATTTTTATATGATGTGGATATGGTTCACAGTTATTACCCCGATTTAGATCTGGAGTTGCTCTCCAAGCTGCCTGTTGAATGATTGGTGTAAGGTGATGAACTGCTTCCTCAATATTTTCACTTGTTTTAAGAGGAAGATTTAGGTTAATTGTGTTTTGAATATTAAATCTGAACAGACTCCAATTTGTTTTATGATTTGAAAACGTGGGGTGTTTATTTGTATTATATACATGTTCCATCACATCAATAAATATGGGAGAATGGTCCGACGAAAGGTCAAAAGAAGGTTTAATGTCTAAAAAGTTGTTACTTATTCCTTTTATGATACCAAAATCGATGAGATCGGGTATTTTATTTCTATCTGTAGGCCAGTAGGTTGGCTGCCCAGTAGAAATTAGAGTCAAGTTATTTTCGTTTAAACTTTTAATAAGTTCTCTTCCGCGAGTTGTTAGCAGTCTTGAACCCCATCTAAATTTATATTGTTCAACGATATTTTTCTAATGTTCGGTGTATTTGTCATTATTTTTATTTTTTACAACTTCATTTTAAGAACTACTTTTTCTGAAGCTTAAAATAGTTGCTTTATCATGGTATGTCGTTCTTTAAAACTTGTAGCGAATATTACAATGTCATCAACGTATCTTAGATGACTTAGTTTTTTTTCAATTAACATTTATTCTTTTATCTGTCCAGTTAATGTCTTTGAACACGTCTTCAGGTCCAAGTGTGAATAGCTTTGGTGAGATAACATCTTCGTGGCAAACTCCTCTGTTGCTTGGTATAGGTTTGGTTTTCGCATATATTTGTATTTTCATTGTAGCTTTCTGGGAAATAATATGTATGAGCATTCTGCAACGGAAGTCTATCCTGCAGTTGTTCATAGCTCTCTCTATTGCTTAAAGTTCTATGGAGTCGAATGTCTTTTCATAATCAAAGAAGCCAATGTAAAAGTTCAAGTGATATTCAATGGGTGGAATGCATAAAACGTAGTATCTGCTAATGCTTCAAGTAATTCTACATTTTTGTAGTATATGCTACACTTACAAAGCATTTTGCTTTTCTCGGTAGTTTTTGCTACTGTTTACCAGATGCATAGAAGGATGTACTATGCTTTTGAAGTATTTGCTAGTTTAGTAGAATTTGCTTCAGTTTAGGTGAAGTTGGTGGATGAACGACTTCGGCGTAGATGTTTTATGTTAAAAATGCATTTATGAATGTTCGTCGTAGAAAAATCTACAAACTAGGAAGAATATACAATAAAGATATTTATCGTAAAATATTCAGGTAATTATCACGAATCGTGCAGTTTTATTCACACAGTGCGCTAGAATAAGTTTTACCCCCATATTAACTCATTTATTTTTAGTATATAAGCAAAACGCTTGAAAACGTCGATTTTTAAATAATCATAGTATATTATAGCATCAATGTTTCGAACGTTAGTGACAGTCATAACTTTGATTTTTAAAATGGATAAGCGGGAAATTACGGGGTGGGGGGGTTGATAGGTGATGAAGGATATTGTATTGCACCGTGGTTGTTGACACCTTTTAAATATTCAACCACACCTATTCAACAAAATTATAATACAATTCATGCGAAGGAAGTTGTCTCATCGAGGGCTGTTTTGGTTAGCTGAAAAGGCATTTTCCAATGTTACAATATACTTTTACGCCTAAAAACTGAAAACATTCCAAAACATATTGTAAGTGCATTTGTACTTCACAATATATCTTAACATCTGCAGGATTAGTACCGTGATTTTCATCCAGTTCAAATTGTAGTGCAAGATGCAAATGAAGAGATACCTGAAGGAAATCAAGCACAAATTTGAAATTGAGACACAGGACGTAGATGTGAGGTTGCGGAGGCTCTATTTCGTAATGCCAACTAATACATATATTATTACCACATGTACAGTGTCTAATAAAAATTCGTAACGACTATTTTTATTTTTATTCTATTAATATTAAACAAAATACAACATAATAACATATTTATTTCATATTTAGTTTATAACTTTGTTTTTATAAAAATACATATCTACGTACAAATTTCGTCACTGTACCATATCACGTTGAACTATATGGTAGACAAATTGCTCACCAGCTTCAGCAAACTTTATCACTGCATTCGCGGCCCGTTCTTGAGCTTCTGCCGAAGACTGTTAAGCTCGAGCACAAAAAATTTGAGCTTCGGCTGCTTCAATTTGTTTTCGTAAACAGGTCTTCTGTAGTTCAATCAGCGACTCCTCCTTCGCACTATGATATTTGGGAGCTTTACCTGTTAGTTTTTGGCAACCAGAATTGGATCTAAAAAGAACGTTTTCATCATTATTTTTTTGTGATAAAAACCCAATCTCTTGTTACACCGGCCAGACAAGTACCTGGTACCCTGTGCAAGACTGGATTTTCTCCAATGTTTCATAACTCATAGAATTTTCTTTGCCAGCCAGTTAGTACGATTTTTTTGTTACCAGTTTTTTTACGTCAACAGTTTTTTTAAACTTTGTTTTCATGTTTTGAATTTCTTCATAATTTGTTTTGAATCCAGGTTTTTTTCGATATCAAATAAAATTTGACAATTTTCAAGAAGATTAACAAACAATACTTATTCATTTTTGTCTTCGCCCAACTCTTTTGTCGCTTCGGAATCTGAACCACTCATTTTTACTCACTACTTACTAATCGAATAATAATTATTCACAAAACACAAGCATATGAAAAACCACATGAAAAATTGGTTCTAATACGATTGGTGTGATCCTTCAGGTCAGTAGCAAGTACTTCGGTGGTGTAGTACGGTCTCTTCAACAAAGCACCTCCTTTTATGTAAAAGAAAATGCTACAAACTAGATACTATGTGCAATAGCATCTACTACGTTTTATGCATTCCACCCATTGGCTTTCTCTATTAGAGTTCTGACTATGAGAAGATGATCCTCTGTACTGTAACCCTTTCGGACTCCTGCCTGCTCTACTGGTTGATAGCCGTCGAGCTTCGACGGTAACCTGTTAGTTATTATTCTCATAAACAGTTTGTCAATTTGGCACAGCATGGAGATTGGTCTATAATTCTTCGGATCTCCTCTGTCTCCCTTTTTAAAGAGAAGTATTGTCAAACTTTCATTCCAATCATCTGGGACTTCTCCTCTGTGAAGACATTCGTTGAAAAAATTTTCAATTCTTCGAGAATAATTTCACTCCCCTTCTTTAAGATTTCTACAAATATTCCATCTGGGCCCGGAGCCTTATTTTTACTTGTGCCATAGCTTGTTTTATTTCGAAATATTCTGTTAGGGTGTATTTCTGAGTTCACATTCGTTACCTTTCTTTTAAGATCTTCTTTTGCAGTGTTATCTGGGCTCTTGTGTGAGGAATATAAATCACGGTAAAACCTTTGAGTAACTTATAGGATTTTCTTCTTTTCTCTAATTTTTTTTTATCTTTATGCGTCAATGAGATTTTGATAGGTTTTCGTAAGTTTGATCTTAAGAATTTCAGGCCTTGGTTCTTTTGTATTATTTTTTCTACCTTGTTTATCTCAATAGCACTTTTAAATGTATCATTTATTATTTATCGTATATCTTTATTTCATTTTCCAAATCTTTAGTTCTGATCTTTAGTATCTTAATTTACATATTTGTACAGTTGGTTGCCTATCAGTACCCACAAAATTTTACCAAACTTTAGTCCACCTATATTAATTAAAAAAAAATTAATTTCATAACGTAAATTTAGGATAAATTTATAATTCATACTAAAACATTGATGGTTGCTAATGTTATTTATTATAATTTTAACTTATTCAATTTTACATCAAAAAGACCTGGTAGACACTTCCCAGGACCAGCAACCTCCAGTGGAGTCTTACGTTGTCATGTTATCAATTTCAATTGTAACTTAAACATTATAGTATATAAGATGCAATAATGTAACTTAAATTCAAATTAAAAATATTTAACGTGCTGTTACCCAAATATTTAGTGGCTCAAAACATATACACGTAGTAAATATTAACCACATTTTGTATTAACTTTGGTCAAAATTTTAAGTTTCATGTTTTCTCTAATTAAAGTGGTTTTATGCTTTTAACACGCACTGATGATGAAATGTACATTCCGAAAACGTTTTGTGATATAGACCAAATGAGTGTTTTAATTATATAACTTTTATAAAGGACTTTTAAATAATTTTTTGTGATACATGGTATACAACCAGCTACAGGAATTTAGTTTCCTGGTGGATTAAAAGAGCCTGTTTTAAATCATAGCTGCTTATCCTACATTTCCTAAACTATCGAAACCAAAAATAATGAGATATAAGATTAAACCAAATTTTTTACTGTTATTTATAAACTTTTTAAGATATTCTTTACCTTGATTCTTTATGAAACTTTAGTCCAATTAAAATTTAATTATGTTGACCCAACAATACACCATCTACCTACTATAAAACTTCTTAACGTCAGAAAAATATACACCTTTATCGTATTTTCTTGAAAAATAATTATTCCCTAGCTAAAAACATGATGAAATATTAAATTAAGAAGATGTAAGGATATACATTTTCCTAATTTTGCAATTTATATCACTTTTTTGATACAACGCGGTTGTGAAAAAATTTTTTAAGCAGGTACGTTTTGTTATTAAGTACAGATGTGTTAATGCTGAAGTTCTCCGTTAGTTCAGTATATTAAGAAAAATTATAAACAAAGTGGCGGTTATATAGTTATATATTGTAGGTATATATGTATATATATATATATATATCTATATATATATATATATATATATATATATATATATATATATATATATATATATGAAAGTAACAGATTGCATTTCATTTCAACCGTAACTCCACCATTACCCTACACGTGTTTCGGGTTATTCAACCCATCATCAGGAGCACTTGTGAAAGTTCAACTGAAATGAAATGCAGCCTAGTATTTGGTCATTAAAACCAAAATAACAGCCAGGTACGCTAGCAGCAACATCTATACGAAGTAACAAGAAGTCGAGAGACCTCTCTAATAGCAAACGACTCTCTGACGATGGGTTGAATAACCCGAAACACGTGGAGGGCAATGGTGGAGTTCCGATTGAAATGAAATGCAATCTTTTACTTTCATTTAAATGTCTTTCTCTACGTAAAGAGCGAAAAAGATGGTGATTTTCAAAGGTAAATCGTAGATGCATGTCGAAGTAAAAGAATTATTCTAGCGTCGTTATAAGCCTTTAGCAAGAGGCTTTGAATTTGCGGTTCACCTAATTTTAATATATATATATATATATATATATATATAATATATATATATATATATATATATATATATATATATAACTGTCATCTCTTTTATTAAGAAAATTTGTCTTTTTTCAATCACTATGGTCTCTTCTCTAATTCTTGGTTAATAAATGCAGATGGGGGCTATGGTTCTGAAAGTTTTTATATCAATTTTGTAACTCTATGAAAATGTGTTGACCAAGAGATACAAATACTATGGTGCTTTTAAATATTTGGTGTTGTTTAGTCTGTACCCGTATAGTTTAATGTCTGTTTCACATTCGGGAAAAGATTCGCTAAATATTATTTCAGAGTAATGATGGAAGATTAAAGGAAACAAATTGCAGATTTGCCTCACTCCATGTATGATTTTTTACATATTTAATGTATTCACCTTCAATTCTAAGATTTGCGGTCTCATTTAATACATGTTTCTAAGATATGCTTTAAATAAAATATATGCTTTTGAAGTCTCCAAAATCCACATTAGCTTCAAGAAAATCATACAGAAGTGTCTTAATAAGTGTGCTGAGAACATTTGGTTGTTGTATATCGATTAATGGCCATATTTTTTCGATGACAATTTTAATGCACTTAACTTTTTACGTTTGGACCATATCTTAACCTAAGTAGTAATGTTCACTAATAAAGATATAGATGTGCTGTTTAATAATATCTGGTTTAAACAAGACGGTGCATTGCCTTGACTTATTTATTAAATGATGTGCAGAATTATCTTCAAGACATATTGTACAAATCGATGGATAGATCCAGAAAGTTGATTGAATGGTTACCTCAATTTCCACATATAAGCTCCTTCGACAATTGGTTGTGGTGTTATTAAAAAATAAAACTCCATGTCAAGAGGCAAGAGCACATCGAGGAGATGTACTCCAATCATTCAGAATGTTAATTACAAAGTTAAGCAGCAAATTGGTCACTATCAGATAGTTAATTGTGGTCGTTTTGAACATTTAATTTAATAACATGGTTTAAGTGATGTACACTCTATGAATGTACAAATAAAAATGAAAAGGGATTGAACAAAGAAGATACCCCCGACCTCGAATCTGTCTCTGTCCCAAATAGGTCTTAGTGACCCTAATTAACACCCTTAATATATGCGAAACTTTATTACAGTAAGGCAACTATGGTAGAACTCAATATCTTTATAAAAAAATTTGCTTTGCTCTTGATATACTAGGATCAAATAAATCATATATAGGGTTGTAATGTAAAGTAGCTGGTTAGAACATTCAGACTGGTATAAGAGAAACTTGCTTTTTAACTTATTACCCGAAGACAAGATATTTAGAACAATGTACAGGAAAAATAAAATTACTGTAGTTGGCTATATACCATAAATCACAAAAGTTTTATTTAAAAATCTTTTATGAATACGGCTCTGACCTTGGTTTAGCAAACCACATTTAGGTTAGCTCCGATAATATCGTTTAAATCTAATAGATTAAAGTGATCAAAAATTAGTAAAAAGTGTTTACTACAAAAATCTACAGTGCTTTTCATTGATTGGTCTACAATCGCAGTGAGTAAAATTAATATTCTCAATAATACATAATTACAACATATTCTGATAGTCAACAAAATTATCACAAAGGCCGCTTCAACCGGTTTCAGAGCGGGTTTATTTAAAACTCTGCTGATAATACAGAGCCGGATTGGCACGGGTAAAAAATTGACTATGATAAATAAATTTAAAACAAAAATTATTAACCAAAAATGAATCCAAAATAGAATAATCCTTCAAAAAACACCACACCATCTACATACTCAAACATACTAACTTCATTCAAATATCCGGCAAAAGACCAAGCTATTGTACTATCTGCCATAGAAGGAATTAAAATTCATGATTATATAGTTGCCATTGGATCACTTGTCCTTCCAAAGAACATAGTTTTTGCCTCGAAAATTGCAAACAACCGCATTTGCATTTATTTATCTTCTAAAAGAATAGTAGACCAACTCATTGATTCACACAAATACGTCAAAATCGGCAACGTGCAAGTAGAAGTCCGCAGATTAATAACTCCAGCATTAAGACTAGTCATCTCGAATGTTTGTCCAACCATTCCAAATGAAGTTATAGAAGAAGAACTCAAGAAAATGGGAATTATAGCCATATCAAAAATGACATTTCTTCGAGTGGGTATGTCTGAGACAGAATATAACCATGTTCTAAGTTTTCGGCGGCAAATCTACATCAATCCATTAGAAAACTTATCTATAACAGACTCTTTCAACATTTCTTTTGATTCCACAACATATCGAATATACCTTTCTATAGACGAATTTAATTGTTCTAAATGTCGAACAATAGGACACCGAGAAGTTGACTGCATTCAAACAACGGATTCGCCCAGTGACCAAATGGAAACAGAAGTACCTGCAAATTCCAATTCAAATAACCAAACCAATATAGAGCTAACTGAAACCACCAATAAAACTCCATCTGAAGTCAACATTCCCTATAACCCTCCAGCTCCTACCCTATCTATAACTAGCAACGATAACCCATCTTTAAATAAAGATAAGGCCAAAAGACAATTATCAAATTCTCCAGATGTTTCTGATATTCCCACATCACAAGACGTCTTCTCTGTTCCCAAAACATCTAAACCAAAAAAAAGGGCCAAGTCGACTGAAAATACATTTGCTGTCCTCGATCCTATTAAAAACTTAATAGAACAAAAAAATCCGCCCTTTCCTATAGGTTATTCAGAAATATGCCTATTTTTAGAAAATGCCACTAACTCTAAAAACCCTGAACTTATAGCAAAAGAATACACCAATGAAATATCCGAAATTATTGACATTCTCACTTTTATCCACGCAAATATTCAAAATCCCTCTTTAAAAAGAACAATTACAACTATTAAGAAAAAATTATCCTCAAATTATTATTCATCTACAGAAGAATCTGAAAACGACACAATTAGTCAGGATAAATAATGTCTGATACATTTTTAATTCAATGGAACCTAAACGGATTCTACACCCACCTTGAGCAATTAAAACTTCTTATAAACGATTTCTCCCCCATTGTAATTTGTCTGGAAGAATCTCACTTTAAAAACAATTTTGTAACACTTAGAAATTATGTGCCATTTCTGAAAAACAGAAATGGAATGCATGCTAGTGGTGGAGTAGCTACTTTCATTCGAAATGACACTGAAGCAAAAATCATTCCACTTATTACAAACCTGGAAGCTGTGGCTGTGTCAATTACCTACAGAAAAAACATCAATGTTTGTAATATATACTTACCGCATCCTAACCAAGACGACATAAATGAACTAACAGCACTCATAGAAAAATTACCCCATCCCAAAGTAATTCTAGGCGATTTTAACTGCCATCACCCAGCGTGGGGTAGCCAAAAAATCGATAAATGTGGCAACTTTCTACACAGTCTGATAAATAAATCAAATTTAATCTTATTAAACACTGGAAAGCCAACAAGATTCAATTCATATAACGGATCATTCTCTGCAATTGACCTGACTCTGTGTAGCCCATCACTAGCACACATGTTTCAATGGAACACAGCAAAAACTCTGCACGACAGTGACCACTTCCCCTTACTTATTTCAATCGAGACAAACCAACCTCTTAATCCGAATGTATATCAAAGATGGAAAATAAAATCAGCAAACTGGGAACTTTTTCAAAAAGACTTGGAAGATGAGATGGAAAATTATGAGATATCAAATGACATTCACAAAACCGTCACGGACTTTAACAACATTATCTTAAATTGTGCATCTACATCTGTAGGAAAAACTAAACAGTGTAAAAGGCAACCGGTACCCTGGTGGAATCAAGAAATCTCTCGAGCCTTGGCTGCTAGCAAGCACGCCTTTAATGTTTTTAAGAGACACAAAACAGAGGAAAACCTAATAAAATTTAAGAGATTGAGAGCTAGTACACGATTCTTAATAAAAAAGAGTAAGAAGGAGACCTGGATTGAATATGTTAGAAGCATTAACACATCCACACCAGCAAATATAATCTGGAACAAAATAAAGAAAATAAAAGGATCAAGTTTACCTTACTCAATAAATGCACTTTCATATAACAACCAAATCATCTCTTGTAGAAACGAAATTCCTGAAATTCTAGTGGACGTATTTCAAAAAAACTCTAGCGATTCTGTACTAGATCCGATCTTTTCTACACATAAGACTACCACAGAATTTGTAGACATCAAAATTCGCAACCAGATCTCTCCCATAAATGTACCCATAACTTTGCAAGAATTGGATTTTTCTCTTTTAAACTTAAAAACCACCTCTCCAGGTCCTGATGATATTCCATCGATATTTTTAAAAAATCTACCCCAAAAATGCAAAAAGATACTTTTAGACATCTTTAATCACATCTTTTTAAATCATTACTTTCCTGATAATTGGACCAAAGCTATTATAATCCCAATTTATAAACAACACAATCCAAAAGATTGTCCCACATCTTACCGTCCTATTTCCCTCACCTGTAGCATGTGTAAACTTCTCGAGAAAATTTTAAATTACAGGCTTACATGGTATCTAGAAAATGAAAATCTCCTGACCACAGTTCAAAGTGGTTTTCGACGAGGAAGATCTGCTAACGACAACTTAGTGGCACTTGAGTCAACCATTCATGATGCATTCTTACTAGATCAGAAAGTTATAGCAGTCTTTTTTGATGTGAATAAAGCTTTCGACACAACATGGAGATACCTCATATTAAATAAACTTGATAAATGGGGAATTCAAGGACATATGCTTGCGTTTATAAAAAACTTTCTGAATAAAAGAGAAATACAAGTAAGAGTAAATGGATACACCTCTACCACTAGAATACTCGACAACGGTGTTCCACAAGGTTTTATTTTAAGCCCAACTTTATTTTTAATTGCATTTAACGATGTAATAAATACAATTAAGCCTCCTATAAAAGCAAACTTATACGCTGATGATTTAGTTGTGTATATTAAATGCAAAAATATTACATCTGGGGCTAAAATACTACAGAACCTTCTATACAAAATCGAAGAATGGTCTTCCAAAACAGGCTTCCTCTTTTCAACTAATAAGACACATTACACAGTTTTCAGCAAACGCAAGAATACCATTCCTGTTTCGTTAATATTTAACGGTCAAAATATATCTCATTCAGAGGAATCGAATTTTTTGGGCCTAACGTTTGATTACAAATTAAACTGGAAAACACACATTACGACTTTACAACTAACTTGTCAAAATAGAATAAACTTGCTGAAAATTCTATCCAATAATATATGGGGAGCTGATTCTAGTATTCTGCTTAACCTCTACAAATCAATTATTCGCAGTAAACTAGACTACGGTGCAATATGCTACGATACAGCAAATAAAACGTTTCTAAAAAACCTTAACACAATTCAAACAACAGCTCTAAGATTAGCCGTCGGTGCCTTCAGAACCAGTCCTGTAAGCAGCTTACAAGTAATATCAAGAGAACCCCCTCTACATTTAAGACGACATCTGCTTAGTTTAAATTATGCAGCAAGAATATCTTCCAATAAAAAGCACCCATTATATTCTGAGATTATTAACGCACCTACATCCAATTTATATAGAAACAAACAATATAAAGACAAACCCTTTAGGGAAAGAATCAATCAAAAAGGATTCAATTGCAATGAATTCAAATTATCCATAACTACAAAATTAGACTTTCCTCCATGGCTTACCCCCTTACCTATCACCGATTTAACTTTAACACAGTATCCAAAAAATACCACAAATCCTAACCTTATCATTAACGCATTCAAAGAAATTATGGAGAAGTATCCAAATCACCACATAATATACACAGATGCATCAAAAACTGAAAGTGGCCATGCTGCAGCCCTCACAAATAAAAATTACAAATATGCCATTAGAATTCCACAGCATTGCAGCATTTACACTGGAGAAACCACAGCGATATTAGAAGCTATCAAGAAATCCTCTTCAACGACTGAAAATAATATTTTAATCATCACAGATTCACTGAGCGCAATTCATGGAATTAATCAACTTTACCCTAGCCATCCTATTGCACAAAACATAAGAAATGAACTTAATGCACTACACCATATAAATAAAAAGGTTACATTTATCTGGATACCTTCACACATTGGCATTAAAGGCAACGAGGAAGTTGATCAATTAGCATTAAAATCCATCAGAAATGAAAATGTTCCAGAAATTACTAAATATCCCCACACCGACCATAAACGACAGTCCATGAATCATATAATAAATTTATGGCAAGCAACCTGGGATGCAACAGACTCTAAGTTGAAAACAATAAAGCCTCGAGTAGACTCTAGCCTACCACAACAAGGAAAAAGAAGAGATCAAGTAATCGTAAATCGTCTTCGAATCGGCCACACAAGACTAACACACCAACACGTTCTAAATAAAGAACCAGCTCCAATTTGTACCTACTGCTCTACTCAACTCACGGTGAAGCATCTGATAGTCGACTGTCCGCAATTCCAACCTCAGAGAACATGCCGAGGAATTAGTGGAAACCTGAAAAGTGCGCTTACGACAAATATCTCGGATTTATTGCAGTTTCTAAAAGACATAAACATTTATAATAAACTTTAATTTAACAAATTGTACTACTGTGTATGTCCCCCCACTAATAACCCTTGGTGGTTGATGTGGGTTTTGTATGTTTAAATAAAAAAAAAAAAAAAAATCTTTTATATAGTTATATAATTATGTGACCACTTTGAGCTTCATTACAACATAACGTTTTATGTACTCTGTGTACGCGTCAGATGGTATTCCAGGTCTTTTTGTGTGTTGATGTCCTTTTTGAATGTTGTTTACCATAGTAGTTGTCTTAATTTTAGTCACTGTTACCCTAAATAGCATGCTTATGTCAATACCATAACAACGTCGCAAGTTCTTTAACCATAAAACTTTTCTTCGTTCTGGATTTCGTTTGCCTGTTATTTGTCCTTGCATACTAGTTTGTATTGTTGTTGCTGGGAATTATAGTATAGCCTATATTTTGAAAACTCATTACACATCCAAAGTTGTCCAGCTTTTATATCTTGATGCTTTTTATAATCTCGAGGAGAATATTATAGTTATTGAGGATTCACTAATAAGTTAGTGTGTAGGTTTTAGAGATACTTTCGCAACATGATCTAAAACTAAATAAATTCCTCAAATACTTATATTTCGTCTTTCATAATAAATAAGAAGATAAAATATTATTATCAACGACTGAAATTCTCAAACTTTTACGAATATATTTCTACTAAAATATTACAGAATCAAATTATTATTTTTCTTTTCATGGTATCGCAAACTGATTAAAATAATTGGAAGATGTTATGAAAAAACATATTTTTCCAAAACAAGCCTGTTCCATTTTTACAGAATTTCCGCTAACAGTTATTTTGATGACAACTTGACTAGCTAAACTTTAGCTGTAAACAACTCAGCTAGTTCAACGTTTTTGTAAATGTGACGTTAAAATGTTTTCACTAACTTTTAATTGGATACATTGCAAATTTATTGTTTTCTGAAATAAGAAAAATAAATGTATACTAAAACCAAACAACGTATATTGCGTATTCTGCGACCAAAATATTTCTCAGCCCAAAGTTATTCAAATCAAAACACTCCTAATTATAACATCAGATAATTAAAATAAACCAGAATTAATTAACAATTGAAATTTTGCTACCAGCGGCCAAAAGTAGGCGACGAGGCGTTGGAAAATCTGACAAAAGTTTTCGCAGCATTTCACCATTTGCTGTTACTCATCTCCAGGGTTGGTTTAAGAATGGATTTGCCTTAGATTTAAAATAAATGAGTGATTATTTTTATACGATAGCACACTCGTTTTAGATGACGATACAATTATTCACACACCATAAATTCACAAGTTCAATACAAAATGTAATGCTACAGTCAATTTCGTAGTACCTATTTTAATTTAACACACTCTATTACACTACTCCCTGGAAACAGTACAAAAGTGTGCATAGCGAGAGAAATAGGAGATTTTATATATATATATATATATATATATATATATATATATATATCTATATATATCTATATATATATATATATATATATATATATATATATATATCTATATATATATCTATATATATATATATATATATATTTTTATTAAACTGAAAAGCATCTATTTATATAAAAGGCTATGATGATAAGTCACACCATTTGTCCAGTAAGGTAACGACACAATCTAGACAAGAAATCGGAACTACCAACATTTGACATTTCAATCATATTTTGGTTTTGAAATAATACTTTTACTTTATTGCTAATTCATTCTACAAATTCATAATTCAAATATGGTTAATCAGAAATTTTACTACTTCACAGTAATTAATTATTTAGTTGAATTGCTTTAAATATAGGTTACTATAATTGTAAGGTAAGATCAGTGGCTTATATTATATATTTATTATGTGTCATTTGATAGGATAAACATACAGTTACTATAAAAATAAAATGACGTTTAAAAAACTTCAACGCTTTACCAAAACAAAATAAAATAACAACTAAATAAGATTAAATAAAACTAAATAAATTTAAATATAATTAAATAAAATTAAATCAAGGTAAACAAAATTATGTAAAAGTAAATATCAATTAAATATAATTAGGTAAAATTAGATGCAATTAAGTAAAATCTATAACTGTAAAAACGCGGCTATACCGTATTTGCTTCATTTCCCATGTAAAATCCCATAAGAAAATGCTAGAGTTTATTCTGCTCGTTCTTTGATCGTTATACCAAATAAAAGATGACTTCTGATCACATAGTGTCTAGGTAAAGACCTAAAGTAACTTTTTAAGTAGACATATGTCCAAGAGATAAATGGGGCACAGGCAACAAACGCCCAAAGATGCAGGGTTTTATTTGATACACAGAGGGGTCTAAAACTTCGGATAATTTTGGTGTAGAAAAATTGCGGATTGGTGAACAAACGTTTCTATTCTAGTATAAAAATATACTTGGATCCAGAATCAGCTATAAAATACTTGAATCCAGAGCCAGCCGTGGAAGTGCCAAAAATTACCATCCGCGATTATAATAAATCCTGGATCTGAACACTACGCTATTACTAGGAGAATATACTGGGTCAACAATGTATGATGATCCTACATTAGGTAGCGGGTAGGATTAGCTACTGGATACAAACTACTTATAGAAAGTCATATCAGGGGAGTGAATCAATTTTTTAAATCCGTAAATAGAAAAAAGAGACAAAGTAACATTATTGGAGATTTTGGACGATAAAAATAAAGGGACGATTATTTTGCAATTTTTTGCAAAGAATACAATCTATATATAATAAATACTTTTTTTAAACTACCTAAACAGAAAATAACCTCATTTGACTACAGTATGTTGTTTAAATTAAAATTAAAGTTTAAACGAATAAAACGGCGGTTATCTCTAACAAAATATATATTATGGTCTTTATTAGAAGCAAAAGTCAGGTAATTGCAAACAATTTAGAGAGTGTCGTAGGTAAATTGTGGTTCTTCTTTCCCATTTTTTACCTATTAGGTAATACCTTCGTGATTTTACTTATTTCACTTTAATTTAATTTACTTATTATTTGGGTTACTGCCTTCAGTATTCCTTATATTTAGTATTTTTCCTCTACTATATTGCTACTGCATTATTGTATATGCAGCTTCACTTACCGTCCTGTGTAATTAATTTCTGTCATCATTAAAAATTCTTCACTCGAATACACAGTGCTCAGCCGTAGCAGTCACTTAACATTCTGTGCAGATTTTATTTGCTACCTTCTCTATTCTTTATAGATAGGCCCTGAACGAGCCGTGCCCTGTTATGAACTGTGTGAAAAAGTAAGTAGTATCTCTGTGGCCGCGTTTAATCCAGTCTGCAATATTTGGAATTATTACCCAAGTCCAGGCCGCCCTATGCTCATTAGTTTATTCTTTCTTTGCCACTTTCTTTGCTACTTTCTTTACGCTTTTTTTTTCTTAGCTACTATTTTCTCCTTCTTTTTCTTCCCGTAGGTTTTCACCCTTTTCTTCGCCATCAGGTGATGTTGCGTTCTACGTACCTGCTTCACTTAGCAACGTTTTTCTCTTAGCTTTTTTTAGCTTTCCTTATATTTCTTATTGTTAAGCACTTTTTGCCATACCGGTGATGCAAATAGTACAGTAGAATGACCACTTTCTTTAAATTCTCTTTTAACTCTTTAAAAACTCTCTCCTCTGCCTTGAGAATGACGTACTTACCAAAGGTTTATCTTGTATCTAGGACTACCCAAGTACTTTACTGTTTGTCCCTGTTTCTCCCTCCAGTACAAATACTATATGGTTTCTGACCCTTGGATCCTTAATGATAATAGCTTTAGTCTTCTTGGCTGACAGCATTAAGTTCTTGCTCCCCATCCACGTCTTCATTTTGTTGATGGATTAGTTTGCTCTATGTATGATTGACCAGTTTTCATTGTCCTCCACCATCACCTCATCCGCATACGCTATCGCTTGTACACCGATACTCAGATCGGCCTTAAAAATCTCGATATTAAGAACATTTTAAAGAAATTGAACGATGCCGGAGCCCTCCGGCACTTAAGCTGTGTTTCTTATAGAGTTACCTCTCGCAATATTGATGCAGCTATATGTGAAGTATATCTGAAGTATAATATAACTATATCCTTGATTTGTGACCAAGTTCTGCAGATAGGGAGATTTCCCCAAGTCGCCCAGTCATCATCATCATCATCAATCAGCCAATCGCGTCCACTGCTGGACATAGGCCTCCCTCAGTTCTTTCCAGTGTTCTCTACACTGGGCCGCTTGTATCCAGTTTCCCGCTACACGTTTAATGTCATCGGTCCATCTAGTCGGTGGTCGTCCTCGGATTCTTTTATAATTTCTGGGCCTCCATTCCATAATACGTCTTGTGCACCGTCCATCTTGTGTTCTGACTAAGTGCCCTGCCCAGTTCCACTTAAGCGTCGTGGTTCTTTCGATGACGTCTTGAACTCCTGATCTTCGCCTGATTTGTTGGTTTGTTATGTGGTCTCGAAGGTTCACGTTCAGCATTGCACGTTCCATGGCTCGTTATGTAACTCTAAGTATATTCGCAGATTTTGCGTGAGTGTTAAAGTCTCTGCTCCATAAGTTTGTACAGGTAAAACACGTTGGTTATAAACCTTTCGCTTGAGACACATGGGAATTGAACTTTTTAGAATATGGTTTAATTTGCCAAATGCTGCCCATGTTAGACCTATTCGCCTCTGTATTTCATGTGTTTGATTGTCTCTGCTTATTTTGCTTTCGTGTCCCAGATGTAAGTGTCTGTTTGTTGTATGGTATTATTGTCAATAGTTATATTTCCACTCATTACGAGATTTGTTATAATTTTAGTTTTCTCAAAGTTTATCTTTAATCCTGCTCTTTCAGACAGACTTTTAAGCGAATGCATCATAGAAACTGTATCTTGTAAGTTATCTGCGATTAATACAACATCATCTGCAAACCTTAGGTGATTTAATCTTTCTCCATCTATATTGATGCCCATATCTTGCCATTGAGTACCCTTAAATATTGACTCTAGAGCTGCCGTGAACAATTTTGGTGAAATATTGTCTTCTTGTCTAACTCCTCGACCTAAGCTGAATTTTTCTGTGTCCTCGTGCAGTCGTATACTTGATGTAGCGTTCTGATAGATGTTTTTGATTAGTGTCGTGTACCTGTAATCTATTCGGCTTTGATTTAGGGCTTCCAGTATTGTTTCAAACTCTACAGAATCAAAAGCCTTCTCGTAATCGACAAATGCAAGAACCAGTGGTATGTTGTACTCGATGTACTTTTTTATTAAGATCTTTATAGTATGCAAATGGTCATTTGTGCCATATCCTGCCCTGAAGCCTGACTGTTCTTTGGGCTGATAGAAATCAAGTTTAGGTGTTAGCCTCTTTGTTAAGATTGTCATAAAGAGTTTGTACATGTGTGTCAAGAGGCTGATGGGTCTATAATTTTCTAATTTAGTAATATTGCCTTTTTTGTGTAACAAGACTATTACTGCATTGTTCCAGTCTTTTGGAACCGTACCCGCATGTAAGCATTTAGTAAACAGTTCGCTTACTGATTTTAATAAAATTTCTCCACCTGCTTTTATTGCCTCGATAACGAGTCCATCATCACCAGGCGATCGATGGTTCTTCATTTCCTTTAAAGTTGCTCTTACTTCTGACACAGTAATGGGTAAAAGTATTTCCGATCCCTGATTTATGAGAGTCTTTACTCGTGTCGGGAAATTGTCTTGTGGTCTTTGGCTGGTATAGAGGTCTTTATAAAATTTTCTAGTTATTTTCAGAATATTTTGTTTATCTGTTGTTGCCTTTCCGTCTTTATCTCTCAGCTTGTATATTTCTTTTTTACTTTGCGTAAGTTTTCTTTTCATTATATTTAAACCTTTGTTCTCTTCTACTGTTTGAGTAATTACATTAGTATTATATCTTCTTACATCTTTTCTAATTTCCGCTAAAATTCTTTTATTTAGTTTTTGAAATTCTTCTTTGTTTCCCTTTTCGTTCTCGCTTAGGTTTCGTCGTATTTCCATGAGAGCCCTTGTATCTTTGCTAATCTTTTCACTAATTCATGCTAATTCAGATAGCAAATTTAACCAGCTTAGACATGAAATATTTTAAATTAGTTTAAACTAGGTACTAGTTATACACAGTTTTACACTTTTTGGTGAAACTTATTATTGCTTTTCTTTTAAATTGGTCTAAACTACGCACTAATTATACAGTTATGCACATTTTGGTGAAATTCGTTTCTTTGAGTATCCTATAATATTAAAATTAATGGTATTTGGCCTTGTAATTATTTTTATATTTATCCATACTTTACCTGCTTTTATGAATCAAAAATAGGTATTTAGGGATTTTTGTGTATTATGTAAAACAGGAGATGGCATTAGGAAACCTTTTTAACACATATATTAAATAATGTCAAAAGATCAGAGAAACGAAAAGCTATCCACTGTAAAGCCGAAGAAGCAGAAATATAGGCTGTACTGTAACATATGCTATTACAAGGCGATAAACCTTTTAGATCAATCTTTGTCAAATCCCAAGGGGGGGTTATAGAGGTAAGCCAAAATTTTATGATGGGACTACTAGTATACATTTTTACTTTTTAATCCACAAATCCTCTTTAGTAATTATTTAGTAATTTGTGTTTAAGTCAAGTTTCAAAAATCAGTTCACCAAAGGGAGTAGAGAGTTCAAGAACAGGTTTGTATATAAGAAAATATTTGCGAATATCTTTTCAATAGTTAATTTCAATTGAATTTTACCCTTTAAAATTTCGAAAAGTAATTAAAGTCTTTTTGTACCGGCCCTGTAGATAAAACTGAAAATTTTGTAATTAAATCAAGAATTATTAATTGCTAGAATAAAACAGCGGACAGGCACATCTGCAACCACCAACTAGAGTTAGGTTTTATTGTGGTATTGTGGTCGTTGCGGTATATATATTTCACGACCAAAAATTTATGACGAAAAAAATTTTATTTTGATTTTAACTCGAAAACATTCTTCCATAAAAGTTTAGTTTTTAAAACATCCAATGAATAAATTTGGGATAAGAATATGCAGCATAAATTATTTTAAGTGAGTTTGCGAAGAAGTAACAACAAATTTACCTATAACTTTTTCTTTAAATTTTGTTATAATATAGTCCCATTATATTTAATCTCAAATAGGTTAAAAAGAAATTTAATCTCCATATTATTTGTTTATATCCTAATTACAATTAAACCTAAGTTTAGCTTTAATTTTACACGTTTACACGTTTTTTTAACCTTCACAATACCGGGTGAATTCTAAAACTTCCAGTACCTGGTTGGGTTCGGTCGCACCCCAACCAAATGTTTTTATGGCAAATGCTGTTTTTCATTAGTATAACTTTGCCTATAGCGTTTAATTGTACTAAAGTAACCTTTTATTCATTTTACTTTGACGTTTGATAGTAAGAAAATATGCAAAAATTTACTCAGAAAAAGCGTATATTACTGATATCTACAAAATTCTTATAATATACAACAGCTACATATTTATAGTTAGATTTAAAATCTTTACATACTGTGACATTTGTGCTGTGGAGTTTATCATACATTATTTTGGCACTGGGAACATGTTCTTTTCCCTTTGTTGTCACTGCTTCTGGGCTCACCACCAATACCTTTCCCTTTGTAGCTGCTTTTCATTGGGTTTGTATTTACCGCCGTTATGTCAAATAGATTTATAAACAATACTACTGGCCACCTGTGCGACTGTCTATTGTGACTATTCTTCTACTATCTGGCCTAAAGTATTTATCACACTCGTAGCGTTATCATGTAATATCATTCCTGGCATCCCTTTGTCTTTATTAGAAATATAGATAGATAGATACAATTCACAGAAACACAAAACAGAAATTTAAGCAAAAAAACCAAATTAACAATATATGGAACAATCGTCATACCAGTGCTGACATAGGGGCCAGAAACATGGACCATCTCCAGAATTTGCATGTAGCAAATCGTCTGCTCGTCTTCTAAAGGGAGATACTACGCAGAATAATGGACTTTGTGATGGACAGTGGGAAGAATGTTTGGAGAAGGTGATATAATTGTGAATTATACGAGAATAAATATAAAAAAAATAGTTAGTAATAGCGATGTAATATCTTGCATAAAAATAGGTAGGTTTAGATGAGCTGGACATGTGTCAAAATCAAATGAAAATTACTCACCCTCCGAATCCTATTAGCGGCACCAGTAGAAAATAGGAGGAGAGTATCAAGTCTGAGATCTGGAATTGAACAGAAACGACTGGCAAAATAAACTGGAGGAGGCCGAGGCTCAACCTGGCTGTAGCACCATTAATGATAAGGATGATGAGAAATATTCATATCATAACGATCGGACGATAGTAATTTAACAAAAATAAAAGAATATAGAGGACAATTCGTATATGGCAAAATCTCCAGTAATACAATTCTTATTCCGTGGTAAAGTTCTACTTATTGTCAGTTTTCTGTTAACTAATTCCGCTGCTAGCTCTAGGAAGGTAAAGTAGTTGCCTGTGGTGATGTCATGGCTGGGATTCAAAACAGAAACCAAGTTTAATACAACCGTTTTTCTTTGGTCAAATTCTAGAGCGTTTCTCACTATTCCGAGGTATACTTGTAAATTCTTGCAGTATGATGTATCTGAACCATCTAGAACCAAATCTTAGTTTTGCTCTTTATGTACACCCTAAAGGGGCATCTGCCATGGAATGGCACCTGTCACAAAATGGCACCTGCCACGAAACCGCACTAATTGCTTAGGATTATACTTCTTTTAGTATTTTTATAATTGTACGAATTTATCTATCTCTCTTTGTTCTTGCCTTTTTTTATATCTTAAAATTAAACTCGATATTTGAGAAAAACAAGTTTTCTAGGTATCACTGCTGAGTACATGGACTGTTTAAAACAGAAATCGTCATTCCACAGCATCTTTACTAGTTCGCGGCTACTTTCTCATGAAGCTCGGCTAACTACGACTAAATATATCAAAGAAAATATGCAACATAAGGTGCGGGCGTAACCCATCTGGTACCAGGAATGCTAATAGGTTTATTTATAAAGTACACAATTACATAGTATTAAGTAAATAATTTAATGTATTTAAGGCATGAAGAGGAGATATTTAATGGTGTTTTACCGTATTCTATTTTGTTCATTCTTGAAGTCAATCTTGTACCAGGTTTTATCTGGTCTTCTTGTAGATCATTGTTGCATAGTTCTCTTATTAACTTATTTTCATGGTTTATTGTGCGCTATTAACTGATTTCGTCTCTTTTTGGATTTGGTCTTTGATAAAAGAATTCTTAAAGTAAAAATGATGTGATGTGATGTAAAGTCCCATAAGTACCATGGTACCAAATAGGATTAAGTAAAGCTTTGTGTAAATTGTAGTTACAAATTAAAAGCGAAAATTCCAGTGGTTAGCTATGTACCATACTTTCATGAAATTTACATTGAAGCAAAAACTTCTGAAAAGTAAAAAAAAATCAAATGGATTAAAATTATCTTAAAGGCACGTGTTCTACAATCGTAGACCACCTCTTTTCAAACACTTTTATATCTCTGTTATCTTCTGTTTATAATTTTATTTGTATTCGGCACTTCAGCTGAGTCTTTGGTCAAGCATATAACAATACTGGTCTGTGATTGTAGACCACGTGTCCACTGACGTTGCAACATCTGGCTACGTTGCAGTTATTTGATTCTATTTTGTTCAAAATTAAAGGTAACTTTTATTTATTACAATTTGGTACATTTGTAGTTACTATGATATATTTTAGATAATACTTTGTCTGATAATAAAAGAAGACGGGTGTAACGAAGCAACGACCTGAAACTTTGTTGTCGATGGTTTGAGGAGATATCAAGTGGGTAAGAAGAAGACTGTGGTGATGAGTCCGAAGATGATCTTGATGTGAATATAAATTTTGCTGTTAGAACTGATTACGAAACAGACTCTGAAGTAGAAATATCGGATAAGAGGAATTGGCCCAAGATGAAGGAACGTTAGACGACTCTGGTAAAGCCCGTCCTTTAAATTTTTACATAGGAAAAGACTTAGGGTGACTTAATGGAAAAAGAATAGATCCAACTAACAAGTTCGTATCTGTTCTCATAATCTCATCAAACTTATGCCTGGTACAAAAGAAAACGCACGCACTGTTAACACTGAAATTTATTGCCTGAAGTGATTTTTGGATCACAAATAGATGATAACATTTTTATTGAAAAGAAATTTGTGCATGTATTGGGATATTGTTCTTGATTGGTATTCTTACATGAAAAAATTACATAAAATGTGGGATTCTCCTCAAGGATCCGAACTTGAGTCATGCTACCTGGCAATGAGCGAGAAAAGGTTTCGATTTCTTATAAGATGTCG
This sequence comes from Diabrotica balteata, assembly GCA_918026665.1. Lineage (NCBI taxonomy): Eukaryota > Metazoa > Arthropoda > Insecta > Coleoptera > Chrysomelidae > Diabrotica > Diabrotica balteata. The sequence continues at coordinate 80,783,389 of OU898277.1, read as the reverse complement.
ATTGTTCGATGATGTGGAGTCAAGAACAGAGAGAAGAGAAAATTAGAAAATCTATTAGACAAATATTTGGAAATATTTTTGATGAATTTACAAAATAACTTCATTCCTATTGAGTATCTTACAGTAGATGAACCACTATTAGCATCTATGGGACGTTGTGCAAAATTATTATTGTGCATTGTTAAAATACAATTTACTCATGTTTGTATTTTGAGAACGATTTCCGAAGTGGAAATTAAAACGTCAATAAACGTACTTAAACCTTTAATTGTGACTTATTCCCATTTAAATAGTAATTATTAATGTTTTGTATATTGAGAACGATCAAGTAAGTACTATTAACTACCAGCGACGCTTCTTTTGTTAAAATTTAATTCTGGAAATTTTTTTTGTTATAATATTGATTATTTTTTGTGTAATCTTAATTTTTATCTACTTATTGTTTTTTCTTAAGCATATATCACGTTTTGAATTAAATTTTCGCTTGTAATAAAATTGAATATTCCTTGTATGCTTTAATTTACACTCCTCGCATTTTCCCAATTGAATAAAGTAAACTTAGTTGCTAAACTACACTAAATAAACTGGAAACCATTGCGAGGGAGTCGATCGTGTATGCAGTTTTGCGGTATAATCTAGAGTTCATAATAATTATTAGTTTGCGGTATTTTCGATGTCCGTTGCTGTGTCTGCTCGCAAATTTGAAGGTCTTTTTAGTTATATAGAAATCGCTTCATCAGACATGGAGGGTCGTTTTGTGGTATGCAAAGTTTGGATTCAGGTTTAGTTTGAAGTTAAATAATGAAAACAAGCAAAATATAGTATGTACAGGGTATTTTCAAAATAATATTTTTTGAAAATTAACTATACACGATTCATTAAACTTTAAGACTAAAAATACCTATAAATATTATTCTTCCTCTTTATAAACAATTCTGCTTGTTCATTGACAAAATAATACCTCTATAGATTAAACATTAGAACAGTATTAAGTCCACGAATGATAACATGGTTGTCACTTCATCTTTTGCTTGGTCGTCCGATAATTCAGCTAATTGGTGAATTATCTCTTACTATTTTGACGACACGTGTCTCTCCCATTCTGCTTATGCGGTTATTTAATTTTTTTTAGAGTTACTTTGTTTATACACTATACATTACATTGTCTTCTAACGCCTTCACTTCTCTTTTGATTCCTCAGCATATTTCCTTTAATTTTTCTCACTAGTCTTTATTTCTGACATTTACAGTAGCCTTTGTATTGTGACTTGTCAGGTCTTGTTTCTGAGGCATGTTTTGATACATTTTGTTGTTATAAAGTCGTTTTTAAATTCCAGGATGCCTGACTGGACCGTTCTTTATATTTACATAATATGGGTAAAAAATACCCGACTAGTATATTGGCTCTTATTACGCAATTTTTTTATTAATACATTAAAACAGATAAAAGTAAAGAAACCTTAATTTAACAGCATGTTTTGCATACGTAAATTAAATGTTCTTTGCAAATAAATGCAATAAGCTTGGCACAAATGCGTTCACATTTTCGATCCTTCTTTGACAGATGGAGCATCGTTTTTCACTATTTTGTTGACAGTCGGGTTTGTTTATTGTATTGCCAGTTTTTACAAATTTTTTCATGCATTCAAGAATATGCTTTTGGAGTTTTCCGTTTCCGCTCATCTTTTCATGAAGGGCAAAATTAATTCTGTGGACAGTTCCTTTAGGAATAATCTCCCTTTATCATTTTATTCATTCTTGTTCCTATCATAATATTCCAAATGCAACGGGTCATATTTTTATTTGTTATTTACATTTCTGTAATTTGCTATGGACTGATCATATATTGATATATATATCATTGTAAATATTGTTTATATATATATATATATATATATATATATATATATATATATATATATATAATATGATTTTTTGAAGGTACGTCTGGTTTGATGCTTTTAAGATTTGTCTTTGTTTGATTACATATTTCTTGCCAGATTTCATTTACATGAGTTTTGAGACACCTGTTGTAGTAGGAATGTTCACATTGTTTATTGCTTCAAACGATGTTTTGCCTGATAGCTCATTACCAGTTATTTTGACATGTGATGGAACCCACATAAATAATATGGTTTTCTTAGAAAATTGGATCTGTTGGAACGCATCTTTAATTAGGAATAGATTGATGTGTGTAAGATAAACATGTTTAATGACCTGCAAAGAACTTAATGAATCTGATAGTATAAGTATTTGTTTTTCATTTGTGGTTTACAATGATTTAGTGCTTCAAGTATTGCTTGGAGGTCTGCGGTATAAATACTACAGTCGTTAGTTAATCTTATGGCAGAAATACGTTTTCTGATACAGTAGCTGCTGCTACTCCGTTGCAATTTTTGGAGGCATCAGTGAACAACAATTTATAAGTGAAATATTTGATTTGCCTGATACTAAAGCCTAAATATAATTAATTTTCTACACATAATATTTGGATTTCTTTGTTCCCCATTCTGTGGTCATTACTTTTACGTACCTACTGCGTGTAGTATTTTGTCCATTATTGCATTAAAGAGAAGTGGGCTTAACAAATAACCCTCTCTGACTTCGCTTTCTACTGATAATGTGTAACTAGTTTCAAATTTATAAATAGTGTACGATTGTCGTGAAACACCCTATATAATACTTTAAAGAAAATTTAGTTAGTTAAGGTAAAACAAAAGATTTATATTGATTTTTATCTATTACAATAAAACTAAACTAACAAAAATTTTAATTAGCGACAGATCCTTGTTACTTCCTCCCTAAGAAAATCTGATAATCACAAAAACTTTTTCCAATCCTGGCGTTTCAACTTATTTGCTCCTTCTCTTTTTCCCCTAATCTCTACTATCTAGTGCAATTAGCAATAGCGGGTAGGAAGTATCTTTTCGCCTGTTGCAACTTAGGAACAAGGGGGTTCGTTTCGCCCTCGCAGGGATTCTCGGCAGGTGGATCGGTAGATTGATGATCCCGGCTTCAGAAGGTTGGTGGCTACGACGCCGACGAGAAGATTGCAGCTCTCTTTGGCGACGAAGGACGACGAGCAATAGAGATGGGACAAACATAGCAATTTTTAGGGATACAAGGTATATACGTGATAGATCAAATCTCACGATATAAAAATTACATAACCTATCAGTCTATAAAGCTTATTGATTTCAGAATCCTTTTTCAGTAAATCAGACGCAACGGTTCAAAAATATTCAACATATTAATGGTAATAAAAATGTATCATCCAATTAAATAACTCGCTTTACATTTGAAAAAAAGTTAAGAAAATATTCACGTACTTAAATCTACCCCCCAAGAACTGATGTTACTATGAAAAAAGTTTTTGTAATCAATTTAATTCAGCTTTATTATTAGTCACCTGTTCTGACAAGTGTCTATTAGATGCCAGACCAAATTGTCATGCTTAATGACAATATTTTTTTTTTATTGAGTTAACACCTAGACAACTATGATCATTGGCATGGTACAGTCAGGTACCTAGTGTAGTGTGTGTGTATGTGTAGAGTAATTGTCTTGATACTTAGCAAAGTCGACGTCATTGTCTTTGTTAAGAGACGCTAATTGTATCCGAACGTCTGCGGTCCCTCCGGTGAGTACCGATCGAACATGGATAAAAATTATTTTCATTCATTAATTTTTAAAATGACAATATTTAAACATTATTTATAATTATTAAAATATTATCTTTAACTTATCTTATTGGTTATTAGTGTGTTAGACTTCATAACCATCTGCTCTATATTAAATTTAGAATATAATTTCACTCTGTACCTAAATCCAAATTGTTAATAATAAAATTGTTTATGTATAATAATACAGGTATAATTATACAGCCGTTGCTGTTACAGTGCTTAGGGTGACCTAGGCTTAAAATTATATTACCTGGAATTAAGAACTATAATTATATCTATAAACTTTGCATATATATTTAAATTGAAAAAATATATGCTTGTGCTTGTTTGGCGATTATTTCTCCAAATTTTTTGTCTCTAATTGTCTATTTGGTTGTTCAAATAATTGTGCCCGACTAGTAGAATTTCAGGTCAAAATAAAGAATTTATTGTGAGCAGAATGCGAACTTTCATAAAATTGATATTCATAGACTGTATTTGTCTTATAAGTGCTCCATATTTTTACATTACTAGATTCATTACTACGAATCTATTTTTATTAGATATCGGTAATAAACCTTCCACAATAATAGAATTAATTACATATAAATGGTCTTTTAGTGATTCTCTTTCCAATGACACTACATCCAAAAATGATCCCTATTCTCCTTAAAATTGTGCCTTTAATCTTGCCATTCCCACGCCGTTCGTCTCCAGGTTCTCACGTTTAGCAAATTTTGTTTGTTCTCTACCGCTTGATACACTAAAAAATAAAGTTGGTTTCCTTTTACTATTTTTCTTAAAATTTCGGGTTATAGTCCTAATGTACCTACAAACCTTTTATTAGTTTTAATATCAGCCTCTATCTCTCATATGGGTCTGTTTTTGCTAGCTCTTGCTAGGGTTATTTTTTATTTTTTCTATATATATTTATTTATAACACATATAAATACCTAGGACATAAAATTACGATTGGCCGAGATATTCAGACCCATGAACTGAAGAGCAAAATCGGTCTTGGAGCAGCATACGGAAATCTAAGAGAAACTTTTAAAGATGAGCTGAAGAGAAAAGTATTGGATCAATGTGTCCTCCCAGTGTGGACATACGGAGCAGAAATACTTAATTTGATGAAAGCCTCGACTACCAAACTAATAATCGAACAGAGAACAGAGATCGATCAAAGATATCAAAGAATGGGCGATGTGCGAAGAGGTTATTTGAATAAAGACCAAGGGAAAACAAGAGAATCGTATGTCGACCCCCTAGGTGACGAGGTGACGATCGAGAACTGAAGATTTAAGAAGAAAAATTCAAAACTGGATGAGGGTGGCATAAGATAGAGGGGGTTGAAAACATGAGGAAAAGGCCCTGCTTTTAATTATAAATTTATTTCTGTAAAGTTGATGTTCTTCGATCCATAATATTAATGTCATTGACATTGGTAGCAATCTTTATTGATTTATTTAGTAGAAAAATAGATCTTTCTATATTTATTTAATTGTCTTTTAACAAATTCAAAAGTCAGGTTAAGTAGAACATTGTTTTTTCAAGCAATGTTAGTTTTTACGCTTGGTAGGTTGCTAACCTTGCCAGTCACCCTTCATATTTTATACGTGCTTGGGGCCGACTGTGGTAACTGTAAAGCTATTTAATTTTTAAAAACAACAAGATGTAAATTGGAGCTGGAAGGTTAAATAATAGAACCACTAATGAAGTTTAAATATCTAGTCAACATTACCTCGATACGGCAAACTGGAAACACAAGTGGATGATGAAGTAAATAGAGCAAGCAGAGTTTCAAGTTACCTGAATAAATTAATATGTTGAAATAAAAATATCGGGATAGAAATGAATTTACAAAATGGTCATCAGATCACAAAAAAAAAGAGAACAAAAAAGTGTTAAAAACAGCAGAGAAAAAACACTTAGAAAAACTATGGTAATACACTATGGGACAGAGCTAGAAGTACAAATATACGACGTACATGCAAGGTAAAGAATATCAAGGACTGGATAAGAACTAGAAGAGTAGAATAGAACGATTATATAAGCCGAATAACAACAAATAGAGTAGTAAGGATGGCAAGAGATGGTTTTCCAATAGGAAGACGATCAGGTGCACGAAAACGATTTAACGACAACTTACTGGAGGTACATTAAAGAACAGCTTATGTCAGTTCTTTAATGTGCCTCCCTTTAATGTGTAAGTCATGTCTATATCAAAAGAAGAAGAATTAATAGCGTTGGATAAATTAAAAAGTTTTTATTTAGTTGATTTTGTATTCTGACCATTGCTGATGATAAGTCCATTGATGTTGTCATTGGGCGGATGTATTTTTAGGGGATGTTAAAATTACGTAATATGTGATATAGAACTTGTATCTACTAGTTGAGTTGTGGGCTTGTTTAAAATTTATAAATAAAGCTCGGATTATAGGCAAAATGCCTTTTTTTGCCTATTTTGCCTATTATAAGTGTTTTTTGCACTTTTTGCCTTTTTTCGTAAATTCCCCTATTTGTGCCTTTTTTAAAATTTCATGGTACTACCCATGATATTATTCTATTACTAAACCATTCTATAATAAAATTTTGGGTCAATAATAAAATATCAATGGTTTGTTTATATAATAGATTTCTAGGAAAATGTACCTGATCGAGACTTGAGGGTTAACTATTTGGAAATCCCTAAGCTTTATTAGTTTATTATCAGTTGTACAGTCGGTTACTGTATCAGAGTTTACTCACAAATTAGCAAATTGCTATATCCTAGTTTAGTTTTGTTGCGTATACCGAAAAGCAAAGAACACGTTTTAAAACGTTCAAGACAGTTGTGTGAAAAGATGACATCTAAATTAAGGCTATGGATCGCACCTTATTCGGAACTTTCTCTAGAAGGAGATGGAGCATTTTGTAAACCATGCGGCAAATCGGTAAGTTTTATTTTTTTTTTCTTTTTTTCTCGTCCCACAACATAACTAAATTCTAAAGCGGTTTTAGAATTCTAATTATTTTTTTTTAATTCTCAGATTTCAAGTAGAAAAAAGTACTTTATTGACCAGCATTGTGGAACCCCACTTCATAAACGTAATTTGGAAAAATTAAATTCCTCTAAGTTAGCCCAAACATCTCTGCGGGATAGTTTAAGCAGTTCAAAAAAAAAGGAGGAAGACGCATTTAAATTTGATTTATGCCAGATGATGATTGCATCCAACATTCCTCTATATAAAGTTAATAACCCTAGTTTTAAACGCTTTTTTGAAAAATATCTTAATAAATCCTTACCGGACGAGAGTACATTGAGAAAACATACTGTGGAAAAATGTTATGTGGAATGTATTTCAAAAATTAAGCACGAGTTGGAGGGCAATTTTTTGTATATTATCGTGGATGAAACGACAGATGTATGCGGCAGGTATATAGCTAATTTAATGATTGGAATTTTGAACGAAAACTTTGCGAGAAAACCTTATTTAGTTGCCGTTAAAGAATTGGAAAAAACAAACAATTTAACAATAAGTCGATTTATACAAGATAGTTTAACAAACCTCTTTTTACCCAACGCTATACCAGTGAATAAAATAGTTTTAATGCTTTCAGATGCTGCGGCATATATGTTAAAAGCTGCTGTTAATTTAAAAATTTTTTATCCTAATTTAATTCATTGCACTTGTGTAGCCCACGGGGTAAATAGAATTGCTGAAGAAATAAGAAATCTGTTTCCGTTGGTAAATAATTTTATAAATTTTATGAAAAAAGTTTTTGTAAAGGCTCCGTTGAGGGTGCAAATATATAAAGAAAGACTTCCCGGTGTCCCTTTGCCACCTAAACCAGTAATTACAAGGTGGGGAACCTGGCTCGAAGCAGTCTTTTTTTACTTTGAACACTGCAATGAAATAGAATTAGTTATGTCAGAATTTGATGATGATATTTCCGAAGCCATTCGAGAAGCAAAAAAAATATTAAAAAATCCCAAATTGAAACAGGAACTCGGTTATATCAATGACAATTATAAATTAATAGTTACCACAATTACCTTATTAGAAAAACAAGAGATAAATTTATGTGAGTCAGTAAAATTAATAGATAATTTAAAGACGAAAATTAAATCGGCACCTGGAAGTAACGGTCAATTAATTTTTAAAAAAATGAAATATGTTTTCGACAAGAATGAAGGTTTTTCGTTTTTATCTAATGTTGCTAAAGTTTTGAATGGGACATTTTCCGAGGAATTTCAAATTATGCCAGATTTATTATCCGCTCTGAAATATGCTCCAATTACATCTGTCGATGTCGAACGTTCGTTTTCAATGTACAAATTAATTTTAAGTGATCGAAGACATAGTTTTAAGACCGAAAATATTGAAAAACATTTAGTTGTTTCTATTAATGATAAAATTTTAAGTGGTTACAATGTTTAATTATTAATTAACAGTTATTTAGTTACTAGTTTATTTATACTAATGTTATGATTATGATGTGTAAATATACTTGCCTTAAGTTAATATTACGTTAATTTACTTTGTACAATAAATAATAAGTTATATTCCTTTATTGCCTATATTTTGCCTAAATGTTAATATTCCTGCCTTTTTTAATAAAAATCTTTGCCTATATAGGCGCCTTTTTCTTCAATTTTTGTTGCCTATAAATCCGAGCTTTATTTATAAATATGTTGTCTATATTAATGTCATATTTCCAGAATTTGTTTAGAATGTCCTTTAGTGTGAATAGTTGTTCAGTTGTAGATCTTCCTTGTCGAAAACCGGTTTAATATTTTCCGACAATATTTTTAGATACTCGTTGGAATCATTTGGTAAGTATGTAACTAAAAATGTTTTACGTTGTGCACAAAAAGTTTAGGCTGCAATAATTTTCACATTTTATGTTATTCCCTTTTTTTATAGCTGGGACACATAATTCCATTTTTTTATACCGAATTTATATACTTTAGAGGGGAGGTTGTCAAAACCTAGAGCTTTGTTATTCCTTTGTTCTCGTACTTCCTGTTTTACCTCTTCTATCGTCAGGGTTCTATATTTTCGGCTTCTATATTATGTTTTGTATGCTTTTTATTTTCTTACGTCCCAAAAATATTTTAAGTAAAGTTTTTTTCTAGACTGATTTTATTTCTCTTGGGAAGCTGGTTACATATCTGCCCTTCCAGATATCTGCATAGATTTGTTTAAACTTAAAGCAGTTAATAATAGAATAAGTCAACTAAGGATAAAAATATCTTTTATCTATCAATCATTAACATACACTGCCCTAGAGAAATATATATCATAGAAATAAAAGAAGAGTTATACGAACAGCTAGATAAAGTATACAATAACCTACCAAGAAATGCTATCAAGATTGTACTAGGAGATATGAACGCACAAATAGGCAAAGAAGAACTTTTCTTAGTAACCATTGGTAAAAATTAATTGTAATAAAATACTAATTAAAAGAGAGAGTTTCTAATCAACTTTGCTAGTAAAAAAAAACATAATCACAAGCTTGACTTTTTTCCATAGCACAATATAATCAAAGCTGCATGGCACAACCGCGAGCAGGCTACATGGAACATGTAAAGCAATAGCCAATCAAATTCTTCATATCTTGACAGACAAAATGGTCGCAACAAGCATACAAAATTTGAGTAGCCGAAGAGGACCATGTTACAAATCTGACCACCTTCTGTTACAAATAAGATATTTATGCCGAATTCAAAGAAACTAAAGGGACAAAATGGAACAAACAACAGAACAACTAGATATAAAAAAATAAGACAACATGACATTAAATATAAATATGAGAGAAATAACAACAACATTGACAAATACAGACAGTCTAGACAACGAAGAATATTGGGAAGATATCAAAACAAAAGTATTTAATGCAGCAAGAAAGATCATAGGCTACGAAAAGAAAAAAATAAAAAAAGTCATTTAATAGCGAGTGTAAGGAAGTCATACAGAAATTAGGCATACAAGAAATAAATGAAAAAAGAATAAAAAATGAGCAATCTACAAAGAGGGAAGAAACTGGTAAAACAAAATTCGAAAATGTAAAAAATACAGGAACTGGAAGAAAATCTTTAAATCGATATAAGAAATTGGTATAATATATCAACGCAATTATAAGGACATAAATGGTCTTGGGCATACAGATCATATTTTCATTATTATTCATATTCATCACAAATACACGAAGAAATTAACAGTTTTAAAACCAGAGGGCACAAGCAGCAGAGGATGACTATGAATGAGATGAATTGATGACGTGGAAGACCTACAGATTCTAAGAGCTAGAGGATGTAGGGAAAATGCCAGAAATCGAAAGGAGTAGCGACTTTGTTAGCAGGCCAAGATCCACAACGGATCGTCGAGCCACTTATGATGATTCATATTCATATCTCTGAATTAACTTAATCGTTTAATTTGTTTAAATACCTTAATTTTAAAGATATTTAAATAGTCAATAGCTCAACTGTAAATTTTTAATTTAAAGTAATACAATTAATAATTAGACTGTAAGTCTAAGTTCATTTTCACACAGGACAGACAGGGTCAGGAAGTTCTTATCCCCGACACCTCACATCTATATGGGTATACTTCACAATAGGAAAATATGTCTCAATTAAGTATAACTAAATAAACACTCGCGTATGAACTAATAACATAATATAAGGACTGAAGGACTGCAATCAAATCGACTTTATTCTAACCAATCTAAGATTTAGAAATAATTCCATCGTAAGCGTTAAGTCTTTTCCTGGAGCAGATGGAGCAGATGTCCCCTCAGACCATAACCTTTATGCCTAAAAAATGCAACTGAGGTTAAAACAGATAAAAAATTTAAAAGTTCGCAAGTAAATACTCAGTTACTCAACATAAATTAAATTAAATCAGTGAATCCAGAAATAAAAAACACTGAGAATGTGAACATTATGTGGAGCAAAATCAAAGATGACTCTATTATAAAAATACAGAAACAAACTCTACAAAAGAAAACAGAAAGCCGAAAACCTTGAATTACTAAAGAAATAATAGAAATATAAAAACAAAAACCCAAATAAGTACAAAGAAAAACATAAATTAATATGCAACAAAATAAAAGAGGCTAAGGAAAAGTAGATGATGGAAACATGCATGGAAGTGGATTATTTGCAGATAAAGCATGATCATTATAATTTAAATAAAAAAGTGAAAGAATTATCTAGAAAATCACGAACAAATACAACTAAGGAAAACGAATTAATTCACGAAAACAATAAACCTACTGAAATAAAACAAGTATGAACTAAATAAATTGAAAATCTTTTCATGGACACTAGAACGTAACCAACACAAATTAATAACGAGGAAGCTCCAATAATATTAAAATCTGGAAGTCCAACACGCTATAAACAACTTAAAATCTGACAGAGCCCCTGGGCCAGATGAAGTTCATATTAAGCTAATTAAACTTATAGATGAAGACAATTTAAGTGCAATAACTATTATTTTTAACATTATATACAAATCTGGTGAGAGACCTACAGAATGGCTGCTATCGAGCTTTATTCCGCTACCAAAAACCAATAACCTCAAACACTGTAATGACTATAGATTAATCAGCTTAATGTCACACTTATTAAAAACATTTTTAAAGATTATACATGCACGAATATTCAGTGCGAAGTGCGAATACAAGTCAGAAGCGGATATGAGTAACGGCTTCGGAACAGTGGAAGCTCTGTATAGTTTCACAAGTCTTGCCCAAAAAAGGCAAGACCAACAAAAAGATCTTTTCGTTGCGTTTATAGACTATAAGAAAGCTTTCGACAAAGTTTTTCCATAACATTATCATGGAATGACTAAAGAGAAAAGGACTCGACAAAAAGGACAATAACATAGTGAGAAATCTTTATTGAAACCAACAGGCCGTGGTAACATTAAATGGAAATAGCACAGGCGCGCAACAGATAAGTAGAGGAGCGAGACAGGGCATTGTACTTTCACCATTACTATTTAATATATATTCTGAAGAGTTACTTATGCAAGCACTTGAAAACTGTACAAAAGAGATCAAGATAAATGGTGAAAATATAAATAACATCCGTTATGCTGACAATACAGTCATTATCGTTGAAAGTGAGACAGACTTGCAGACGTTACAAACATAATTTGTGATACTGGGAAACAGTTTGGTTTAAAAATACACATAAAGAAAACATAAATCATGGTTATTAGTAAGAGGAGCAAAATCATTACAAGGATCCAGATAAAAATTAAGATATTGAGCAAGTGAATAAAATAAAACACTTAAGAGTCTGAATTGCGGAAAATCTCAATCCTAAATTAGAATTTCGCTTCAGAATAAATCAATCAAGAGCAGCCTTTTTGAACATGAGGAAATTTCTGTGTAACCAAAGACTCAGTTGGTTGTCAATTGATTGTCCAGGGAAAAATGGACAGTAAGCGAGGGCCAGGCAGGAGAAGACACTCGTGGCTCCAAAATGTGCGAAAGAGGTCCGGGCTCACATTGGTCGAACTATTCAGAAGCGCCGCAAACAAGATCAGAATTGCCATGTTAATATCCAACGTTCGCAACGGACAGGGCACTTGAAGAAAAAGAAAAAAGACTCAATCTGCAAATCCGATATCGGATCGTGAAATGTTATATCCACTCTATTCTTGTTTATGGTGTCAAAGCCTGGACTGTTAATGTTTATTTAATGAAAAAGCTGGAAGCTTCTGAGATATGGCTTTTTAGGAAAATTTTGAAGATACCATGGACCGATCATAATACGAACGAAATGGTGTTGCACAGAATGGAAAAAGACAGAGAACTTTTAACCACCATTAAAATGTGAACGACAGCATATTTGGGGCACATACTACGAAACAACAAGTATAAGTTGTTTTAGCTGATTGTAAAGGTTAAAATCGAAGGAAAAAGGGATCGTGGTAGACGACAAATATCCTGGCTGAAAAACATTCGCGACTGGACTGGGTTCAACATACAGACAATCTTAAGAAAAGCAAAAGATTAAGACAAATTTGCAATGGCTATAGCTAACTTATAGCCATTGCAAAGTGGAGACGGCACTAGAAGGAGAACAAGGCCTGTAGGTTTATTATCAGCTTTAGATTTTAGAATTAAACATGAAGCACACTCACACAAAAACAGACATATAAATTTACACCTGGATACGTGTATACACAAACTAAACAAACATACACATACACGCACATCTACACTATGTTCACAAGCAGACTTCTAATCTATCATATTGTGGGAATTGATTCTCCGACTACCGTGGTTCGTATTCCCGAAATTTAACACCAAAGGATTATACACGAAAGAAGTTAAAAAGAACTATGAAAAAAAATGCAGAAAGAAACGAACAAAGAAGTGCCCAATATCACGAATCGTGTATTAAGGTCTCATGGGCTAACCTTTGGTACACTAAGGTAGCTTTCCTAGAACTGTTATATGAGAGAGTTTGGTGTAGCCTTAGTTCAATGACCATGAGTATACCAGTCCCAAATAAAAGGTCCATCGTATGTTGGCGGAAAGCATGTAGCATTTCTACTTCCGAGGACTTGTATAATAGTGAATGAAAATGTATAATAAGCCAATTGGCTGCAATACAACCCACGTAGAACTAACGGCTTGCAGAAAAAAAACAAGTATAGAAAAATCATTACGTTAGTGTTCAGATGGTTTAATTTTTTTGGGATATTTCTAGCATATACGAGATAAAATAATCGTATAAATAAGATTTGACTTTAAATGACGATGGTTCTTAGTTTATTAACATCTGTACCAAATTAATCTTGTACCAAAATAACTTTTGTATTACCTATTTTCTTAAAATGATTTTTAAACAAAAAAAATTGTAGACATTAGATTAGGGTATGTATGTCGGAACTATGTGTTTTTCTTTTTATTGAACAGCCTACCTTAATTACAGTTTGTATTATAAATTTCTCAATGATATAACGGATCCTTTGGTCTATTTTGTGAGCAAACTATTGAATCTTTTATTATAAACGCATGTAGGTTTTCTCAAAAACCTTAACATTAAACTTAAAGTGAATCCAATAATATAGTTTAAAAATATTAAACGAATATAAATATTCTTTTATCATCTCTACTAAAGTAATTAAAATTTAAGGTCACGTTATCCATCAATCTAAACGATTGGATGATTTTCTGGTAATTTTATATTATATATCCCGTAGATAGACCATTTGTTGCACGTATAGAAGCCTGCGTTTTTAAACATCTATAGTTCTTCTTTTTAGAAGAGAGCTTCTATAAATGCTTTTACCCACCTCTACTGAATAATGAGGTGAAATAAGGGTGAGTCAGTGTAATGGAAGTACGGTTCGGATTCATTCCTGGGGTTCGATTAGTTTTGTGGTAGTGTGAATTTAAACTTTTTAGTTAAAGCAATAATGAGAAAAGCCGTTTCCAATCATAGTAATAAAGCAAGTATGTGTAACAATTATGTGGACATATCTAGCAACTATTCTAGACATGTATTATGACTATCGTTGAACCGAAATAAATATTACATAACCTATGTGGCATTATTGTAATAAAATACATCAGCAAGGTAGTTCAGAGTCAAACTAATCTGACAGTATATAGTTAGTTCATTTTAAAAGTTTTTATAATTTTAAAATATATAGAAACCCTGCAAAATTCATCAAAATTATTACTAATTACTTAAAAATCAAGAATTTTGTGTTTCAATTAGAACTATCTTAGAGAAATAATTGTATATCAGTTAGTTTTAATAGATCTTCAACCGAATATTAAAATCAACAAAATTGTGATATGTATGTATCCAAGCATTTTAACAATTATTCATTCTACCAACTTACTAAACAAGCATTCTAACAACTTAAGATATGCAGACGACACTGTGATCATAGCAACGAGTATAGAGGATCTACAACATCTTATCGAAAGCTTGAGTATGAATAGTGCTGAGATGAGAATTACTATAAACGCTAAAAAAATGAAGTACATGCTAATTACAAAAAGACCACAAAATATACATCACCTATTGACAATCAATCGAAACGTGATAGAACAAGTACAAAAATATAAGTATTTGGGAACTTCGATCAATGAAACCAATGATCATACTGTAAAAATAAACAGGCGAATAGAGATTTCCAGATCAGCATTTATACGAATGAAGCCATTCCTAACGTGCAAAAATCTAAATTTGAAGATCACGCTACGTACCATTCGCTGTTATATATTTTCAGTATTATTATATGGAGCTGAGACTTGGACATTTAAAAAATGTAATTTAAAAAACTCCGCCTGGGTTGTCTGATGGGTGGATTGAGTAGCTCATCGGATGACACTGCCGGTCCCAAGCCCGGATAAAGGAGAAGGGTCCCCATGGCAAGGCTAGCCACCTACCTGGGGTAAAGAAACCCATATTGGCTCACAGAACTGAAGATTCAGCCTCGGATACCGGACGGAAATATCAGATGACGACACACGCTATGACAATGGAAAAACGAATTGGTAAACGAAAACCTAAAGACCCCATCACACGAATCGCGTGCTGGAACATTACGTCGTGGAACGGAAGAGACCAGGAGATCATAATAGAAATGAAGAAACACAATATTGACATCTACGGAATCTCCGAAACAAAGAAAAAAGGCCAAGGAACATCAAAATATGGAGAATTTATACTCATATACAGCGGGAAAGCTAAACAAGAAAGAGCGCATTCAGGAGTTGGAATTTTGCTGCACGATAAATACACGCAAAACATCGAAGATATCGAATACATCAACGATAGATTATTAAAAATCTCTATAAAAATGCGTAACATCACAACACACCTGATAAGCACGTATGCCCCAGACATATCTAAGCCCACAGCAGAAACTGAAAATTTCTATCAGCAACTACAAAACGTCGTAGATAACATAAATACGAAAGACAAAATTATCGTACTCGGGGATCTTAATGCACGGATCGGAAACGTTGTCATACCAGGTATAAAACAAAAGTACAACGAAGAAATAATTAATGAAAACGGCGAAGCACTAATAGACTTTTGCGCTAGAAATGAAATGAGAATCAACAATACATACTTTCCTCATAAAGACCAACATAAATACACTTTTAACAATAATCGAGGCCAGCGATCAATGCTAGATTTTATAATCACAAATCGAGCGATAACTCCGTCACAAGTACTTGATGTAAGAGCACTGACATCTGCTAACCTGGGGACTGATCATAACCTTGTTTTATGCAAGATGCTACTAGAACGTCCGCAACGAAACAGAAAACCCCCAATGTTCATCGAAAAACATAATATAGAGTCGCTAACAACAGAGAGTACAAAACTGCTCTATGAGAACAGGATTACCAACAAACTAAAAGAGATCGACTTAAAACCCGAATGGGGAGTAGAAGATACTTGGCAAAAAATTAAGAAATGCATCAACGAAGCAGCAGAAGAAGCGATTGGTAAGCGGAAAATTAACACGAGAGCGACAAACCACACCAAACCGTGGTTTTGCCAAGAGGTAAAAGAACACTCTGAATTAAAACGCAAATGCTACCTGAGATATAAAAGCACGCAATCGGAAGAAGCTCATGCAGAATATGTCCAAATAAGAAACGAAGTAAACGCCAGAATAAAATCAATCAAAAGAGAACATTGGGCCAAATTCACTTGCGACATGGACTACGACCTATATGGTGCCCAAAAGAAAGTATGGAAAATGCTCCGCAATAGGAAAAAACCAGTTAACGAGTTCGTGTAGACCAAAGTACCTATAGAAACATGGCAACAACATTTTAAAGAGCTATATGATGCTAAAGAAACGCTGAATATAAACGAAAGCGAAACAGATGTGAGTGCTACAATCAATGACGAAGAAGTAGAAGCAAAGATCAAAAGGCTAAAAAACAGAAAATCACCGGCAACTGATGGTATACCCAATGAACTTTTAAAATATGGAGGCCCGGAACTTGCAAGTAAACTGGCACAACTATTTAACAAAATATTAAACAAAACAGAAACACCAGAGGAATGGCATAATAGTATCACAATCCCCATATTTAAAAAAGGACAAAAAACCTGCCCACAAAACTATAGAGGAATAACCCTCTTAAATAAAACAATGAAACTTTTCACGGGTAGTCTCAAGGACAAATTGGAAAAGCAAATCACTAATGCTGAAGAACAACAAGGTTTTACAAAAGGGCGGTCTATAACAGACGCAGTATTTGTAATAAAACAAATAAAAGAAAAAGCTATAGAGTTCGGCATGCCAGCGTATATTTGCTTCATTGATTTGACGAAGGCATTTGACAGAGTTCGACTGGGAGACATTCTAAATATATTAATAGAAAATGAAACACCGACCAGTATAACAAAGATACTCCATAACCTAAATAACAACAACGTAACCAAAGTTAGAGCAGGAGACGAATTCACTGAAAATATTCCAACATCGGGAGGAATTAGACAAGGCGACAGTTTAAGCCCCTTCTTGTTTAATCTTCTCATGGGCAAAATTATCAACAAAGTAACATCTCTTAATCTCGGATATAGAATGGGCAACAAAAGAATTGGTATGGTGTGCTACGCAGACGATGCAGCAATTATTGCCGAATCAGAAGATGATCTCCAAAGGCAGCTCTTTCAGTTCTTTCAAACAAGCCGACTATTAAATATGAACATCTCTACCAACAAAACTAAATGTATGACAATAGCAAAAGATCCGCTCAGATGTAAGTTAGTGGTTGAGGACAACCCCATAGAACAGGTGATGCAATTCAGATATCTGGGCATAGATATATCAAGCACCCATGACCCAGTAAAGGACCTGAGGGGTCAGATCAACAAAGCATCTGCACTGTCAGGATGTCTGCGGGAGATAATCTGGTCTAATCCGTATATGCGCACAGATAGTAAAATTAGAATCTATAAGACTTGCATACGACCGATCATGACATATGGCATAGAAGTGCGCGAAGATACCAACAAAACGAAACAGATGCTAAGGGTTGCCGAAATGAAAACCCTAAGAACAATAATGGGGAAAGCAAGAAGGGACAGAGTGAGAAATACAAACATTAGAGAGCAGTGCAAAATTCAAGATATTGTAAGATGGGGAAGACAGCGCAAGAGGATGTGGTACAACCATGTAAGACGAATGGATGAGAATAGACTCCCAAAAATTGCCCTAGAAAACAATCCGCCTGGTTCAAGACCCCCCAGAAGACCACCTAAAAGATGGAGGGATAGTTGGCAATCTACCTCCCAAGAAATTAACCAGAGGCAGCTTCAGAATTAAACAGATCGAAAGATCTACAAAAAGTAGAAGAAGAAGAAGAATTTAAAAATAATCGAGGCCTTCGAACTCTGGTTATACCACAGAGTATTAAAAATATCATGGACTGATAGAATTACAAATAAAGAAGTGCTGGAGAGGGTTGATAAAGAAACCGAACTTATCACCACTATACAAATCAGAAAAGGCCACGTAATGAGGGGACCAAAATATAAAGACTCATAATACACGGAAAGATTCAAGGAAGAAGATCTATTGGCCGAAGGCAGAACTCATGGTTAAAGAATCTACGTGATTGGTATCAATGCAGATCGAATGATTTGTTTAGAGCCACAAGTTCTAAAATAAAAATAGCCATTATGATTCCCAACCTCCGCAGGGAGACAGCACTTAAAGAAAAAGAAGCATTTACACGAATAAAGATACTTAATTTACTACAAATAGGAATAAGTTATTTGGTTAAATGGATTTTGAACGATACACAAATGAAGGGTCAGGGGCGAAAACTGTTTTAGTTCAAAAAATCGAAATCTAATAATATGGTAATGGACGCAGCACAGCCAGGTACCAATTATTATTAGTATGGTCTCTTATCTTGTTGAGACACGTTCGGTATTTTAAATAGTTGTTTTAGTTTAAAAAAGTATTATTAAGTCAAGTGTATTGTTTTGTTATAATGAATCAAAGTTTTCATGAAGGTGGCGAAGTTGTCGTTTTAAAAACAACAAGAAAGAAAAAAAAGGTTTGGATGTATTAAAGATGTCTTAAAAAAAATTAGGCTATAAACTAAAACAATTTGTAATTAAGGGTGATTACTTGGCAACATCGCACTTAACGCAGCCCTTACCGATAACTTTTCAACGATATCATATTTCACTTACCAATTTTACAGAGACGTACCAAAAAAAATTTCGTTATTTATTTAAACGCATAAGTAATTACGTAAATATCAAATCTAATACCGATTTAATTATTAAATTATCATGTCTCTTTTAAAAGGTATCTTATAGTTGTCTAACAAAATAAATTAAAACTTTATTCTTATTAAATAGTACCTAATAAAGAACTTCAAAAAACAGAAAACTTTGGAAAATATTTTTTTTTTCATTCGACTAAAAACAATCTGAAATTTAACAGTCGATCTCGTCATTACACATCATTGTCTATTTATAGAATTGCTGTGTGCTGTAAACGTTATATATATTTTTTTTTATCAACTTAATTTGAAAGTTTTCTTGTGTTTATTTGTTCTGTGTAGAAGACGTTGATGATTATATTATTTGTGGAGAATCAATAAAATCGGACATTGCAGGTACATATGAAATATAAGTGATTGAGAATTCTGACGATTCTGATTATGATATTCCTCGAAACCACAGAGAAAACGTCCAAGGAAAGATCCAGGAAAAAATAGTAAATCCAGATTAGTCTTTAATTTGTAACAACAGATATTCATTCGTGCTCAGTAGTAATTCAACATCAGTCTGATTATTATTTAGACAATATAAAAGCCAACCATGTAGGTAAGTCATATATTGAAGTTTTTTCACTCTTTTTTGAAAAAAAAGTAATTTAGAGCATTTTATATTTTACAAATATTTATGCATCTTAAAATAACCGTCACGATTTTGAAATGAATAGCATATAGATTTAAAAAAAAATTATTAGCATATGTATATTATCTGGTTTACACTCTACTTCAAGTTGATATGCATTGGTCAAAAATAAGGAAAAAGTAATCCATTTTATAAGAGAAAGCATAAGCCGACATAGATTTATATTTATAATTTATAATAATGAAGAAACTGCTATATCAGTGTCACTTAGTACATGGTTGTCAATCTAAATTTGCTTTACCAGATGAAACCAGATTCGACAATATTGGCCACATTACAAAAGAGACGATAAGGCAAAAATGTAGGATTTACAAAAGTAATACTATTTATTTATGTAAAAAGTGTAGAATGCATATACACATCGAATGTTTCGAAAATTTTCACCTTAAATTTTTTTTTATTGAGTTAATGCCTCGACAACTATGATCATTGGCATGGTACAGTCAGGTACCTAGTGTAGTGTGTGTGTATGTAGAGTAATTGTCTTGATACTTAGCAAAGTCGACGTCATTGTCTTTGCTAAGTGACGCTAATTGTATCCGAACGTCTGCAGTCCCTCTGATGAGTACCTATCGCACAAGGACAGAAATTATTTTCATTCATTAATTTTTAATAAACGAAAATTTCTCCACCCAGATGAGATTCGAACTCACGACCTTTAGATTTAAAGGTAGGCGCTCTTACCACTGAGCCACAGAGGGGGTAAACCTTAAAATTTAACGTTCCTTTTTTATTAAAAATTGTACTTTTTTCCTTGAAAATGAGAAAAAAAAATCTTTTTGTTTGTAAATTAGTCTTACTTTATGTGTTTTTTATCCAATCTAATAAATTGTCAAATTTCTCTTTGTATATCGAGCGGCCCTTAATGGGTTATACTATGTATATAATACTACATATAGAATAAACTGACCTCAAATTTACTTGGTTTACCTTAAAACTATTTTAAAGTTAACAATAAAATCTATTTAATAAATATATTCCCAAGAACACACTACGCCTATGTACATATAATCTAAGGAATAAACTAGAATATCATATTTCTCTCATTAACATTCTTTCTAAGAACGTTAATATATTTAGACCAGCAAATATTGATAAGTTTTCCGATGTTTCAAATTATTCAATGAACTTGTCTCACTATACACTCGTAAATCGTAACAATTTATATTGTTACAGGAGCAAATTGATCTTAATTTTATACTTATTTACATAGGCAAAGTATACACAATAAGAATGACCCCGGCAAGAATTTACTGCTGAAATTTTACATGATTGCCGCTACCGTTTAATTCAATTTGTAGATTAGTCACCTTTAATTGAAAATTGTCCGACTATAAATAGTCATACTACAAGTGACGACTGCAAGTGCCATCGGTTAAAATGCATAATTCATTAGCTAATAGACTAAGAAAAATAAAGCAGTTTGATGAACTGTATTCGTATAATAAACAAAATAGCTATTTGGGGGTCTTGTTACGGCTGTTCCGGTGCAAAGGCGTAAAGAGTAAAAAGTAATGACAGTTGTAGGATGGTGTAATAAATTAATAAATTAACGAGCCGAGGAAGGAACGCTAAATATTTTATTTATTATATATCTAACTAAGATTCACACATCACAGCCTAAGAGAAACTTCAAAAGTCTATAGCATATAAGTTATTCTCTCGCGCGTGGTTGAGATTTCAATCGCTGAATGAGGAATAAGGAATTCTCCGCTGAATTTCGCTTTTATAGCACCGATTCTCTGGGAGGCTCGGCAGTGGGGAAGTTCAACTGTGGTCGACCCGTCTCGCTGGAACTCGGGAACTCAGCGCCTTGAGTGCACGTAGAGGTAATACAGGGGCGGCCTGCTACAATCTCCCCCTCTGACTGCGAAGTCGTTTTGACGAGCTGTCAGAAACTGCAGGGCGACTCTGTGGATCAGGAGTAACAGAGGAGTCTGAAGGGCCTTTCTCCTTCCTAGGTCTGCCGCGTTTGTGTAGCTTCCTTACGGCTGGAGGTGGAGGTTCAGTATCACCCTTATAAAGAGTGAGATCCGAGGCGTGATATACCCCCAAAGGAACGTTCCGCTCCTCCGGGCTGGCAATGGAATAACTACAAGGACCTTGTTGGCAAACTATCTCATATGGACCGTCCCTGCGGGGAGCTAACTTAGCAGAATAGCCCTTCGCGGCGTTACTAGGGAAGTGGCAGCGTAACAGAACCCTATCGCCTGGTTTGTAGATTGGACCAGGCCTGCGTTTCAGATTCTCGTATTCTTGGTTGCGGTCTTGCGTCGCTTCCGTAATCTCTTTCGCGAGTACAAGTGTGTCGGCTAATCGCCCTAACTTTGGCGAAATTTCGGCGTTAAAATTCTCATTCTGGACAATCGAACTGAGATCGTCCGTAACATCGGATGGCGTCCGTAGCTCTCGTCCGAAGGTCAAATAGGAAGCGCTGTACCCTGTGCTGTCACGTCTGCTTTAATTCATAGAGAATCGTATCGCAGCTAAGTGTTTACTCCAAGTACGGTGCTCCCTTCCAACTAAGATGGAGAGTTGGGTCTTCAAATCCCGTTTTTTCCTTTCCACTGGGTTTGCTTCCGCGTGGTACATGGGAATAAACGATTGCTTGATACCCAGGCAGAACGTGAGCTTATGGATGACAGCGGAAATAAACTGAACGCCGTTGTCGCTTATTATCCGACGGGGTAACCCATAACGTAGAAACACATCATCCAAGAGGACACTGGCGCATGCTTCCGCAGTCGCTTCTGGAAGCGCAAACAGTTCCACCCAACGACTTACGGTATCTTCTACAATAAATATCTAGGTATTACCATCATCGGAAATTGGTAGTGGACCAAAAAGGTCGATAGCCAGTACCTCAAAACGCTGGTTACTCGCTGAAGTCTGCATTAGTCCAGCTGGTTTTCGGTTGGCGACTTTGTATCGTTGACATTCTAAACAAGCGGCTTGGCGATGTCCTGTCTCATTTTACTCCAGTAGTACCGTTTAGAAATTCTGTGGTAAGTTTTGTCGGTGCCATAATGGCCAGCAGTCTCTGCGCGCTGTGGTGTGCCTCTAGGATATCTGGTCTGTCAGAGAGAGTGACTACTACCTTAGCGTTGTCATCCTCTTCTCCCTCACCATAACGATAGAGGACCCTTGGTGCATAAGGTAGCCACGGATAAACCACTTACTATCGGTCTCTTAAAAATCAGGGTTCTCTAGTGCTGATATGATGACCATAAGTTCAGGATCGGAAAGCTGTTTCGATCTCATATCCTTCTCAGTTTGACGAGGAAGGTCTATAACTACATTGCAAAGGCGGCAGTCCTCGGAATAGGTGGCACATGGCGGTCTGGAAAGAAAATCCGCTACTGCGTTGACCCTGTCGGGTGCATACTGAACCTTCAGGTTATACGGCTGCAGCTGAAGTGCCCATCGAGCTAGTCGACCTGTAGGAGTCTTCAGGCTCATGAGCCACTTCAATGGCTGGTGGTCAGTAATCAAAATCGTCTCGGACGCCTCTATGTATCATCGGAATTTGGACACGGCCCACACAATGGCCAAAGCTTCGCGCTCCGTGGTTGAGTAATTCTTTTCCGCGTCGATCAACAGTCAGCTTGCGTATTCTATAGGGTGCTTGTTCTTACCCTCCCCCTGGACTAATACTGCCCCAAGAGCATAGGAGCTGGCATCTGTCTTTATCGCAAAAGGGAGACTATCGTCAGCTTGTCCTAAAATGGGTGCGGTCATCAGACTTTTCTTAAGCTCCGCAAAGGCGTCCTTCTGGGTCTTTTCCCACTTCCAGACAGATTTATTTTCGTCAGGTTCGTTAGGGGTCTCGCCTTCCGGGCAAAGTCTGGTATAAACCTTCTATACCAAGAACATGTCTGTATGAAAGAGAGAAGCTGCTTGACGTTCTTAGGCTCTGGTAATAACAAAATTGGATCTACTTTCGTTGTGTCCGTCCCGATACCAGCCTTGGTGATGACGTGCCCTAGGTATCGGATGGTGTCGCTGCTAAACTTACATTTTCGGCGGTTGGCCCTCAGTTTGAATTTCCTTAGATGAGTGAAAATTACTCTTAGATCGGTTAGGTGTTTGTTGAAAGACGCTGATCTCACTACAACGTCATCTAAGTACACCAGAATGGATACCGAGTCGAGAGTAGCTTTAAAGCGGCCCATTAAACGTTGAAAGGTAGCTCCTGCATTCATCAGCCCAAACGGCATTCTGTTGAAACGATACACTCCAAAAGGCGTTATGAATCCAGTTTTATCTTTGTCCTCATCGAGGATGCCGATCTGGTAATATCCAGATTGAAGGTCGAGACTTGACATGTACTCACATTCCTTGGCAGCGTGTAGTAAATCGTCTATTCTCGGTAATGGGTAGCGATCTGGAACAGTAATCTTGTTTAAACGACGGTAGTCCACGCATACCCTTATATCGTCGTTATCTTTGGGGACCAGTACTACAGGTGACACCCATGCAGTATCACTCTCTTCTATGATCCCCTTAGCCAACATATCATCCAGCCTCTCTCTCAGACTAGCTTGGCGTGATGGGCTAAGTCGGTATGGAGCACTGGCAATCGGTAAATGCTCCTGTGTCTGTATTCGATGTTGAGCGTAGGGCGTAGCTGGGCCGGTTTCACCAAATACATCATGGTACTCTCTCAACACATTATTCAGTGCGATTCTTTGCTGCTCATCTAATTCGGTAGCTTCGGTAGACCTCAGTGTCACGTCGACGCTACATATATCTAGTTTTGGTCGTTTTCGTCTGGTATCTTTCTTTATAGGTGAGTAGGACAGTGGCATCGCGTCTCTGAATATGCTCTCAATGGCGTCCGGATCGATCTCAGAATCTCTGGTTATGTTGACCTGCTCGTCGATCGGCTGCAGGATCCATGGAACCTCATCCGCTTCTTCATGTGGAAGGGGCGATGCGTGAAACTCCAAGAATGGAGACCTGGGTTTCTCTTGTTCAATTAAGTGAATATTCGACGAGTCCAGTGCCGATATCTCGGCGGTTGGCTTTCCGTGAATAATTTCTGAAGTTCGGCCCTGTTTCGAATCTAAGAACTCATGTATTTTGCTTGGAGAGTCGGCGAAGAACCAATATCTCTGCGGGATGTTGAGAACCATCGCCGCTTTTTCCAAAAAGTCTATGCCGAGTAGCGTGCGATTGTCTTCGGCGTCAGGAAGGACTACAAAATCGGTGTGAATTGTACGGCCTTCTATTTGCACCGAAATTGTTGTCGAGAGTATATCCTTTAACTGAGTGTGGTCATCTGCTAAACTTATCTGGGCTTTTTGTTTCTTAAAAACGTAGGATTTGCTCTTCTTCAAACAATCGTACAGTGTCTGTCCTGCGACACAGGTCTTCGCGGCTGTGTCTATGTAAGCTAGTCCAGTAATTCCAGCGGCAGTAATTGGTATCGTTGGTACTTGAGAGGTGAAATTAATTAAACCGCTCACTGCATAGAAATGGATCGATTGAGTTGTGATGTCTTTTCTTTGAGAGCAGTTCGGACAGTTACTCCTATAATAACCGCTTTTACCGCAACAGTAACAAGATACAGTGGGTTGCTCAAGTACGTTCTCTTTATTTGTCACTTTCCTCTCTGGACCTGGATTACTCGTGACCTCCTTAGTCTTGGTTGCCGTCTTGCTCTGACGCTTTCTGCATTCCTCTGTCGTATGCCCGCGGAAGTGGCAAAATCCGCAGCGCAAGGGCTTGTTGCGTTTAGACAGGTTTTCGGCCTTCGTGGTTTGCGTCGCCTCGAGTGTGACTGGTACTTCAGCTTCTCTTTGGATCTGTTCGCATTGTCTGCCTCGTTCTAGTAGCTCTGCGAACGTTCGAATAGAATCTCTAGGCATCTCTTTCCGTAAATGTATACATAGGAGCCCATAGATAATGTCGATCTGTGTTTCTTCGTCGTGTCTCTGTGACGGGAGCTGTACAAGTAGTGCCCTCTTTTTGGTTATGAATTCATCAATCGGGACGTTTGGGTCTTGCTTCACAGAGAATAGGTCGACATAGATTTGGTAGGGAGGTTTACTGGGAAAAATGCTCTCCTGATTAGCTGGGCAGCCTCTTTCCACGTGTTTACCTCACTTTTGACGCTTTGCCACCATACTGCTGCGGTATCAGTGAGCAATAAGGGTAACCCTGTTAAGGCATCGGCGTCAGAAATCTTTTCAATATCTTTGTAGATGTTAACGGTAGTTATAAAGGCTTTTACCGTTGTATGGCAGCGTGAGCCATTAAAACGAGCTGTACGCTTGCTGAAGCTACCGCTGGTGCTATTCGTATTAGTGTTAACCGTTAACGTGTTAATCAATTGTCTAAATTGGTCTTCTGACATCGTGACGGTCGCCATTCTTTCTAGTAGTCTTGGACTTCTCCTCCCTTCTCGCTCCGCCACTGTGCTATCGTCTGAGGTAGTCCAAATGGGGTGGACTACGTGCCGATAGTGAGTACTCTAGCGAAACTGGATCTGAATCGATTTTTATAAAATTTTGGAATAAACTAGTATTTACCATTAACTTTAAAATCTGCCGTATGCCTAAGTGTGCTTTTTACCTAGGTGGTAGAATCTATCCCATTTAAATGACCTCAAGCTTTATTAGAAAAATACAATTTTAACAAAAAAATTTTATATAGAGTTTTTCTAAAAATCAACACTTTAAGACAGGCGTGATTTAAAATTTTAGATTTTCAAATGTTTTTAATTGATTTTTTACGAACAACTCAAAAACATATTATCATAAATACTTTTGATACATAAAATGTAGATAATTGAGAATTAAAGGGAATTCCTTTTTTATTTTTGCTCTAAGCCCAGCAGAAACCAAGGTATGAACCACTGAATGTAACAATAACGTATTATACAAAAATTTTAAAAACTTAACATATACTAAGAGGGATATCCCCATATGCCCAATTTTGGGTGAGATACCGACACCGAATAATCTACAACGACTCTACATGAAATAATTCTTTAAACAAACGGCACCCAATATTACAAAATATCGAAATTTTTACTTCGTGAACTAAGAATTCTAAATAACTTTCTAAGATATGTGATAGACCAGAGAGGATCTGTTTAATTCCAGACCAGAGAGCAGTCCTTGCTATGTCTAGAGGTAGACTTTCCTTGCTGATCATTTTAACAATTACTTTTAAAAACTTTCATTTTAAAGCAACGCCGTAATAAACTAAAATGACGATAATTAATTTTTTTAAGCCATCAATGTAACATATGTATAATAAATAATATCTTTCACTGATTATACAAGTTGAAAATAATTAATTATTCATTCATTAGTTTTCAATATTACTTAAAATTTTTAATCAAAAAGTAATTAAATGTGTTTAGTTAAAACTTTTTCATTCAAAATATACAAAATATTTTAGTCAAAGACATATGAGTATATTGCTTTCTAATGCCACTACATTGAGACTGGCGAGATTTAGGAGCGTGAAGCTGAAACAGTTTCGTGTCCACGTTCCTATGTCGATCTTTCGAAAGTACCTTCGTTTCGAAAGGCTGTAAGTTCTGAAAAATTTGATGAATTTTATAGCTATAAGTTTCAATATAAAGTTTAGATTTTTATTCAAAATTTGTGCAAATTTTATTTTCTGTTGGAACAATGGATATATGATTTTTTAAAAAATAGTCGCTAACTTCGTTCTTATTGATTATAAAAGTTTTTTTGAATGTTTTTTTACCAACTATCCAATGGTTATACGTACAAGTCTGTAGCTTAAAAAATAAAGAAGTTATTACAATTGTTTATAAGTAAAAAAACATACCCCTTTTTTAAACATTTATTTTGTAAATAAATTCGATGAAAACACAATAGGCATTTAACTTCAGAGATAGTTAAAATCTTAAAGAATCCTATGAAAAACTTTCTAAATGTTTTTAGCATCATTCGTAGGGCAAGATCAATAGTTTAAATAATTAGCCTCAGCGATAAATAAATTAAATAACTTTTAAACTATTTGGACGATCGTGAGGAAATTTGGCACAAATTTAAAGTCAAAAGAAAAGGTAAACAAGTATTTTTGAAGTGTGTATATTTTAAATAATTCCTAGCTGAGCGCTTTCGGCTTTACAAAGCCATCATCAGAGCTATGCTACAATAAAATGTTCTTATAAGTACTAATTGGTGAAGATTTTAATTTTTTAACTTACGTCAATTTATAAATACCACTACAATTTAGAGATCTCATTTTCTTATATGTCGAAATTATGATTTTTTAGTTGTAAAAATTCTTAAAAAGCATATAAAAAACATATAAAAAACCGACACTGGACTTCACAGACACATTAAAAAATTGAAAAATTTTTTGTCATGGTACGGGTGTAAGAACCCGACCATTGATTGATGTGAGGAGGTAGACAGAATAGAACTAATGAAATCAAATGTCGGTCCTTTTAAACGATTTTTCAAAAGTGACAGTTGACAAATGTCATATATAGGAAATAGAGGTTGTTTTTTAAATTCTTACAAAATTATTTAATAGTTTGGAATTACTAATAGTCATCAAAGACTTTCTAAAAATTAAGTTTTTAAGTTTTTATAATTAAATCTTATGTGTTCATCACATCATACAGAATGACATTAGTTTGTAAATTCACTCAAGTGTTGAACACATAAGATTTAATTTAAAAACTTAAAAACTTAATTTTTAGAAAGTCTTTGATGACTATTAGTAATTTCAAACTATTAAATAATTTTGTAAGAATTTAAAAAACAATCTCCATTTCCTATAATATATGACATTTGTCAACTGTCACTTTTGAAAAATCGTTTAAAAGGACCGACATTTGATTTAATTAGTTCTATTCTGTCTACCTCCTCACATCAATCAATGGTCGGGTTCTTACACCCGTACCATGACAAAAATTTTTTTAATTTTTTAATGTGTCTGTGAAGTCCAGTGTCGGTTTTTTATATGTTTCTTATATGCTTTTTAAGAATTTTAACAACTAAAAAATCATAATTTCGACATATAAGGAAATGAGATCTCCCCATTGTAGTGGTATTTAAAAATTGACGTAAGTTAAAAAATTAAAATCTTCACCAATTATTACTTATAAGAACATTTTATTGCAGCATAGCTCCGATGATGGCTTTGTAAAGCCGAAAGCGCTCAGCTAGGAATTATTTAAAATATACACACTTCAAAAATACTTTTTTAACTGTTCTTTTGACTTGTCATAAGTGTGTACAAAAAACATATCAGTCTTTTGATTACAAATTTAAAGGACTGTAATTCCTCGATGTTTAAATGTATTAGTAACATTTTATTTTGTTAATCAAAAAATTAATAAAATTTATAAATTCGTGCAAAAACTGTTTTTTTGCAAACATCTCCGTAAATTATTTATCAATTTTAATTGAAAAAAAAACGGGAAACTAAAGATTTTCTTGATATAAAAAATAATATAATTATTGTTTATTTAACATATAAGGGATAAAACTTATAGACAAAAAATCAAATTGTGACCATAAATTATTGTTTAAAATAAACGCAAGGTAAAAATAGGAGTATCATTTATTTCATCTATTCGTCATCTAGTAACCTATGTTTTAAAAGCTTCAGATATCTGCGAAAAATTTTGCCGTGAAATTGATGATTTTTGCATTATTAAACTGGGCTATAAGTAGTAACAGTAATTAAATAAAGCAATAAAGATATATTCGATCTTATTTGATAAAACAGTTCTTAGTTCTTCGTTCGTATAACATTTTATTCTTTTGGCGCCAGGTAAATTTTTCATGTATGAATCAAATGCTGATTATTTTATTTCTGTTTTATAGTGTATTATATAAATAGAATCTCATTAATAGTAGTTAATTTTAGAAACTTTATAAAATTTATACTTTACACACCGTATTCTGATTCACATATTTGCTTTAATTAGGACTGGTATTCCAAAGGGGAAATAAACAAAATAGCAATACCATTAATATCGCTGTTGCGAGTTTGCCCACTTCTGTTGAATTCAAAACGTATCTATTTAGTATGCCTGAAAAGATGCATTGACATTTTATGCATTACTCTGGATCGACTTCACCAGAGAGAGATAGAAAGGTTTTTAAATAGAAAATTAAAAGGTTGTCTTTAAATACATACGAACTGCGACCAATAACTGGCCAGTCAACAGATGTTTGAAATTAAACTAAATTATGTCCAAGCTATTAAATTACCAATATGGCAAAATTTCAAGTAAGTTCAAAGTGTTTTAGAATTTATAAAATATTTCAAGCCCATAAAATTCGTATTGATATCCAGGAATTCCATTTTTATTTTGTTTAAATTTCAAAATTTTATTTATACACAATTATTGGTAATACCGTTCTTATCTGGAAATTTTAATGAAATTTTTTCATTAATTTTCATTGTTGAATTTGAACCGTCCTATAAATAGATCTCTGGGCGATAGTGTTATCATAATTACAAATATATTATATGAATGAGTTAAAAATAGTTATTGGAATTAACACTAAAAAGTCTAGCTAAGCATATCTACCTAGAAAGCCCGAAGGAACTATTTTGGCACAAATTTCTTAAATCAATAAAAAATCAGTTTAAAGAAAATATATCAACTTATAGACGATAAAATCAGATTTTATTTTTTAGTTTATTTGTTTAAACATTTGGACACCATACAGTTTGCAGTTTTTGTCATTTGCCATACACTGGCACAGTCATGGCACTTTGATAGCCGTGGCCCTGATTGGAAGTATAATTTTGTATGGAAAATATTTTCAAATACTATTTTTTCGTTTTTGTATAGTAACAGTGCTTGCTGTTGGACCGGTTTTGCTGTGTGTAGTACCAGATTTCGGGAGGCAAGGTATAGAACCCGCAATTCTTCACACAGCTGAAGTATAAACTTACGACGACTAAGTCTACTTCCAATTACTTCTTTATAAATAATCCATAAATTTATTGCTTCTTGAATCTATTGCTGTAGGAATGTTATAAAACACATGCACGGGCGATCGTCTTGACTTCCCTGACTGAGATTCCCCTGACTAAGAATCTTACGACATCAATATTTCAAAGGATAAGTCTATGTTCTTTGTACAGACAGCAATATTGAGTAAGACCAGTTAATTTCGTAATTGATATACAGTTGTATTTGCTATTTTCTGCTAATTGATTTACAAACAAAAATATTGCATTTTTTCTTCAATATTATTTATCTAATATAATTTAACCAGCGACCTCTTAAGTTTTATACAATGTAGGTGGAATGAAGTTTGGTGTAATTGTGTGGGTACTGATAGGCAACCAACTATACAAATATCTAAATTAAGTGGTACTATACAAAAGATTTTTACAAAAGGCCCTTTATGTTTTGCAAGATTTGGTGCATAGAAAATGGAAAAATAGATATATGTAGGAAGTTGGTTTCTCTAAATTTTATTGTTGAGTGGTGAAATAGTAAATGATGTATTTGAAAAGTGCTATTGAGGTGAAATATAAACAGAATAAAAGCAACGTATAACATGTAAAGCATCATTTGGGACCTGGAAAATATAAAAATACAAGTTTATGAACAGAAATACCGTGGTAAAGAATAAAGTTTGTTAGATGTTACTGTGTATTAATTAATATATAAAACTAACAGAAAATTGATGGATAAAAGGTGGTTTTGTAATGTATTGTTTGTATTTGACTTAACTTATAACTTAAGAGTTAAGTTCGTGAGTTTAAAGTAGATAGATAAAGTTGATAGACTTTTGGTGTATATTGACAAGATATGTAAAAACTGAAAAAGTAGATGGGTTGTAGGTGGCTCTGTTAAATTTAACTAAAAATATGTGATGTTTTTTTAATATTGTTGTAAGAAGAGAAAAGATTCTACAAGAGGCTGAGATCTCTAGAGATCCCAAACCATACCCGAAAAGGAATATATATGGATAAGTAAAATAAAATGTGGTATAAACAAATGATGAAAACGTGATGATCTAGTTAATCAGATATGTGTGGTTTACTGTATTGTTATTGTTAATTATGTGTGTTCCTTCCGAGTGAAAAAATGAATAGTGTGTAATAATATTAATTGATGTAGGAAGTGGTCAGAAAGATTTATTTATTTAATAGTATGTAACTAAGGAGTAATGGTTGATAAGCGAAGATGCAAATGTGTGGCTAGACTTAGCTGAATCATGAAATTATCTGGATATGTGGATATGAAGGTGAAGATGTATGATTGTGAATGATTTAATAGGAAGAAGTAAAATAATCTGCTCTGAATATAGTTATGTCAAAAATGAGCATGGATAACATTATGCATAATTATCAGACTTAAAGATTACTTCCAAACTTTAGTCCGCCTACATTAATTAATAAAAAAATATATTTCAGTGTTCTTAACACAAATTTTGAACAAATTCATAATTTAAATTACAACATTGATGGTTGCTACTGTTATTTTATTATAGTTTTAACTTATTAAATTTTTAATTATTGCTGGCTACCACCATATTTAGACAAATACCTTAAGTTACACTGATTGCTTTGTTCCGACTTCCATTCTAACATATTAATATTGTCCTTTTAATCAGTTGCTATCAACAAGTCCTCGTAGACACTTTGTCTCAGGACCAGCAACCTCATTTAGAGTCTTACGTTGCCATTTTATCAATTCCATTTGTAACTTTAACATCATAACATATAAGATCCAATATTTGTAACCTAAATTTAAATAAATAACATTTAACGGGATTTTACCCAAATATTTATTGACTCGAAACGTGAACACCTAGTAAGTATTAACCACATTTTGTATTAACCTTGGCCAAAAGTTTTAAATTTCATGTTTTCTTAAACTAAAGTGGTTATACACTTTTAGGACAGACTGATGTGACGTTCTGAAAACGTTTTGTGATGTAGCCTGATTAGGTGTTTTAATTATATACCTTTTATAAAGGATTTAAAAAAATTGTGTTACATGGTATACAGCCAGCTACAAAAACTTAGTTTCTATATGGATAAAAAATAAAAGTTTTCATTTGAGCTTGTGATTTTATCTACTAGCTTGTGCCAGAGGTTCTATCTTATCACAATTACTGCTATATAACACACTTATTATTGTTCCATTCTATAAAATGTATTTCCCTATTTCTATCAAATCGAAAATTATATGATCCACGAGCTTGTTTACTAAGAGTTTTTGTGTCTTATATTGGACACTTCGGTAATCTATTATCCCGCTAGGATCTTGTTGCTCGGTATTCATATTTTTGTACATAAAATTATAAATCTCTGTTGGCAAATAAACTAATAAAAAATACCCTGTAGCTTTCAGGTTCAGAAATGCAATCTACCATATTAATTGCTACTATTGATCCTAGGGTCAAATATTCGGAACCTCGGTGAAATATTCGGAACTTAAAATTTATAGCCGAGTAGAATAAGCTTTTCAGGTATAATTTGATTCAAGGAGTTATATCTATAATATTTTACAATTATTTCATTTACTTTATTTTTATATTTATTCTTTTGAATAGTATTCGTGACTACAGAATAATTTTCCCTATATAAAATATGACAATATTCGTCGGTATACTGCGAAAACCAGGTAAATGTCGGAATACCGAAATCGATACAAAACGTTTTTAAAGTATACTTTTGTATTTTGAATTAAGCAGTCAGCTTGTTTTTGATATCAGGTATTCTAGTGAACGATGCATATATCTGAAATTATATTCTATCATTAGTTTAAAAAGTTAAGACCCCTATCTGACTAATCCTAAATTAAAATTGGAAATGTTCTCACTTACCTGGTTTTACCTGTAAATGTATATAAATCAGTTACTCTTTAAATAACATATTTAACACAAATATAATAAACCAAGTATAATATTTTCCAGTTTTATGATCGAGATATGAGGCTTTTACTAGGTAATAGCAACGTTTTAAGGTATTAGTCGATATTTATGACATTTAACGGGTTATTAATAGCAATATTAATATTATGGGGCTTCCTCGTCCGATTCGTCACTAAAAGCAGTCTCTGGCAAGATGCATGTTACGTTATTTTCCGTTTTCAAATTAAAATACCACCCGTGATATTCCTCCTTTAACACTCCCTTATCGTATAGCTGTACCAAATCTCTCTTTTTTGTTATTCTAATTAGAAAACGTGCATCATAAAGTTACTTAAGTTCTTTAAGATTGCTTGTATTAGTTGATAACTTGGTGTGCTTTTTCTTGTTAAATGCCATAAGGAAATAATTGAAGCATGTTGACATGCAATAATTAAAATAGATTATGTTTGTCTCTCTTTTCTTTTTATCTTCAACCACATTATTGTTTCGCTGTTTTGGTATTTTGTCCGGTTTTTAAATAGAGTGTGACAAATTTTTTAAATCATAAAAGTCGTAGTATTTAAATTCTTTACATTTGTTTGGTTCTATACATACTTTTTTATCATCAACCTTGATATTTTAAGTTCCTCTTGCATTTTGAAAAACAGACAAGTACTCTGGCATCACATAGATAGATCTGTGTTTTTTATCGGTTTCGATACTACTATGCAGAGTCAACTTTGGTAGAGTCAAAATCTACGCTTTAAACTTTGGCGAATATAATGTGGGCCCATGGTGGGAAAAGACTCAATATGAGCCTTCACGATTTTTCGGGTTTCACTGCTTGTTTTATTTGGCGGTGTATGCTTGTCTCTTTTATCCGTATCTGCATAACAGCCTATAATATCAGTTTTTCTTACAACATCTTGTATTAACGACGGTAACATACAAAGTGTCTTACAAACAAAATTCTAACATATCTGCATAACTTAGCCATTCAAAGAAAAGTAATACTTTTTGGAAAATGCACGTGGTTTTGATTACCTTTGACGAACTGAAACGACTTTTTTGATGGCTCCGTTTTAATACGTGCAATAGAAAAATTCTGGCCTATATATTCTAACTTCCAATAAACACGACATTCTTTGTCTGTAATCTTCTCTGAAATAACTGGCATATTTGTAAAAGTACTCAGAATAATTAACTGGTTTTAGCAATTTTGCTGGTTCATTCTTTTTTTATCTCATAAGGCAAACTCTCAACACGCCTTCTTTTTGCAACATTAATTACCTAATCTTTGGAGTTAGCTTTTCTCCAACGTTTTAGTGGACTTACATCTTTTCATATTTTGTCAAGAAGTAGATTTAATATCCAACTAGATATTTCAGTTGACACTAAATTGTTCGTGGGTGCAGCTATTATTTCAGTATTTTCTTTCTCATTATTTAGGCTATCAAGGTCAGCTGTTTGTAATTCATATGGACTTCCAAGAGAGAGTGATCCCTTTTCACTTAGCTGATATGTGATGTCTACATCTGTAAAGTCACTATCAAAAATGGATTCCATCATTGAGACTATATTGTTCTGAGAATCATCAAAAATTGAACTGTTGTGTTCAGTTTCAAAGGAATCTAAAGAACATAAGATATTCCACAACAAATAACTAATTAATACCTATTAACAAAGTACTTCAAAATTTTTTTCCTAGTCACCAAGATAGAAGACAAGCAGTTTTACTTAATAGTCTGCTTAATTTTAGCATAGTATTATATTATTAGCTTACTTTATTAGCAGATAAATTATATCATGAACACCATTAAGATTACTTATGGTTTTAGCTTAGTAATCATTTCTAGAAAATTGAACATTAGAACATACAACATAAGATCAATAAGCGACGACATAAAGGTACATGAGCTAGAAGAGGAAATATCCAAGATATCATGGGACATAATCGGGCTAACAGAGATAAGAAGAAAAAGAGAAAACAGAATTCAACTAATATCTGGTAATATACTGTACTCCAAGGGCAACCCAGATGATACAAAAAACGGAGTAGGATTTATAATCAATAAAAGAATTAGTAAACATGTACAAACTATCAAAGGAATATTAGATAGAGTGGCATATATGATAATTAAATTTAAAAGAACTACTTTGAAACTAATTCAGATATAAGCACCAACCCGTACATACTCAGATAAAGACATTGAAATATTATATGAAGAAATATCAAAAGCATTGTATAAAGAAAAGATCCGACTAACAATTGTGAAGGGAGATTTCAACACCAAGCTAGGACAAAGACTAAATGACGAAGAAACAAAATAGGAAAATATGGATATGGTGTACGAAACGAAAGAGGGACAACCCTGATGAACTACATGGAGGAAAGGAAACTCTACGCCATGAACTCCTTTTTCAACAAGAAGCCACAGAGAAAATGGACCTGGATAAACCTTGTCACTAAAACTAAGAACGAGATCGACTACATATTATCAACACAAAAATACGTAGTCAAGTATGTCACAGTGCTGAACCGTTTCACAACATGCAGCGATCACCGAATAGTGAAAGCTGAAATACAAATTAACAGTCAATTTGAAACCAGAAAGAAAATCAAAATCGTACAAAAACTAGATATGAAGAATATGAAGAAAGAAAGATATGAAGTACAAATAAGAAATAAAAAAATGCATCCCAAATGCAACCGACTTAATAAATAAAGAAACAAACGAAATAACTAAAATACTAACAACTACATTGCTACAGGCCGGGAAAAGAATTGCAAAATCGACGACAAAAAAAGACAATTATATCTCAGAAGAAGTAGAAAACCTGATGAAGACAAGAAGAAGCCTACTTGAAGAGGGCAAAAGAAACACTGTAGAATATATTGAAATCAATAAAACAATTAGAAAAAACATAAAAGAAACCAAGAGAAAAACGCAGGAAGCAAAGATTGAAAGAGTTATCCAGCAGAACAAAAATATGAAATGCTTAAAACAACGACTCGGTAAAACTCAGATACATAAAAAATGACAAACAGCGAAGAAACAACCATTAATGATATGAAACAAATGATAAAATTTGACACAAGAATACTATACGCACCTATACAGAACAAGATATAAACCACAGCAAGAAATTCTTAAACGATTAAAAACAAAAATAAAAAATATAAACTCTGACCTACAACCAGAAATAAGTAAAACAGAAATCAAGAAAGCAATTTAAGAATTAAAAAGCCATAAGTCAGCTTAAAAAATGGAATAACTGCAGAGATGCTGAAGAGAGGAGAGAAAACAACTAGAGAAGTCGTACATATCTTCATGAACAAAATATTGACCTCAAAAGAAATACCCGATAGCTGGAACGATGCGGAGACACTATTAATGAGAACTTAGAAAACTATAGACCTATAGCATTACTAAGTGTTGTATTTAAACTACTAACGAAGATCATGACAAATAGACTAACAACTAAGCTTGACGAATACCAATCAAGAAAACAAGCGGGATTCAGAAAAGGTTTTAGTACTAGCGACCATCTGCTAACAGTAAAAATACTGATTGAAAAGTCGAACGACTATTAAATCCCATTATACATGGCATTCATAGACTTCCGAAAGGCGTTTGACAGCATAGAACATTGGGCCATCAAAAACTCACTACAGAACGGCACAATTGATTACAGGTACACGGACCTAATAACAAAAATGCGAGTACCACAATAAAATTGACGAACGAACACGCTACAGAACCAATAAAATTCGAAAGAGGAATCAGGCAGGAAGACACAATATCGCAAAAATTGTTCAGTCAGGCTATGAAAGACCTATTTAAAAAATAAGAATGGGATACATACGAAATAATAAATGAAGATCTCTTGAACCACTTGAGGTATGCAGACGATATAGTTTTGATAACAGATAAGAAGGAAGAGTTACAAAAGATGGTTAAGGAACTAGATAGAAAAGCGACAGAACTAGGTCTAGAGATGAACTATAGTTAAACCAAGACTATGACAAACCAAGAAGACCAATTAGAAATAGTAGTCAAACAGAATAAATTAGAGCAGGTGGCAGAATACATACACCTAGGACAGATAATAAAGCTGAACAGGGACAATTAAACAGAAGAAATAAAAAGAAGAATGAGACTAGCATGGGCCTCATTTGGTAAACTATCATATATTCTAAAAAATAAAAAGTTCCCTCAATATATGCGAACGAAAGTATTCAACCAGTGCATTTTACCAGTTACCATATATGGCTCACAAACATGGACTTTTACAAAGGAGAACATTGACAGGATATCCAAAACACAAAGAGCAATGGAAAGACAGATGCTGGGTATCGGTCTTAAAGACAGGAAAAGAAATTCAGGGATCAGAGAAAAAACAAAGGTGAACGATGTATCAAGACAGGTTGCAAAACTTAAATGGAACTTCGCCGGTCACACTCTCCGGCAAAATGATGAAAGCTGGAATAAGCGAATTCTACACTGGAGAACATGGAAAAAGAAAAGAAAAAGAGGAAGACCACAGATGAGATGGACTGACGATCTTAAGAGAACGGCAAGAAAGGACTGGATGCAGATCGCCCAAAATAGAGAACAATGGAGATTAACAGGGGAGGCCTATGCCCAAGAGTGGGCGTTTAAGGCTGATTAGATAAATAGATAGAATCATTTCTAAAATTTAACTCACCCCGTTTTCAAGTAAAATGAAGTAAGTGTACTTAAAGGTTTTTACTACTCGATATAAAAAAAAAAAATGAATAGATCAGACACGTAAAATGTATTAAAGACACTTATCACCTTTTTAGTGAATATGGTATGCAGTAGTAGAAAAAAATATATTTTTGTCCGGCATAATAATATATATGGGCTTACATTGTTTTACATGTAACAGAACTTTAATTTTATGGGAGTAAGTAGCGATATATTGTTTTGTTTGAAAATGAAAGGTTGGTTAGGTGCAACTCATCTGTTTATTCCACAAATTATCTGCTGAATGGTAAGTTGTATCATTAATTGGGTTTTACCTGTATGTAGAGCGAAAAAAGCTGAGAATTTTGGCATACTGAACTCAATATCTTAAAATTTCTCATTTACCTGATTTTCGCAGTACACCGACAATATGTAAATCACAATAACCATATATATGTAAAATTAAAAAAATATATACAACGCATTGTGCACATATTCACATTCCACTAAATACTGAAATACTGCACATTTTTATATCGCAAGTTAAAATGACAATTGAACAATTTATATTTTCAGGATTTATTTATAAATAAAGTTTAGAATAAATATGAATCAACAATAATCAACCAATAAACGATAAAAAAGGCCGATATTAAAGTTTTAATATTAAGTGTGTAAATCTAAACGAAGTCAACATATTTATAAGATGGTTAATTTTTTTTGTCGAAAGCAAATCGGAAATATAATACAACAAGAATTATTCTCTAAATTTAAATAAATTTTTAGGGTTTAAAAACAATAAAATTTCAGTGATCTATATATAGGACGATGGTCTATAATCGGGTTTAAACGAAATGTATTTTTTAAATCGTGAAGTAAATTTGTTATTTAGGCGTATCAAATTATTTTGTAAAAATTTACACAAGACAGGACCCCGGCATGTTTCTTATGTAACAGTGGTTTTAGTTCACTTGGCTGATACTTTGCCAATAGGTAGCTTTGGTCATGCTGATCAAAAGTTATTATTGCGCCAAAACTGAGTCTGGCGCATTGTTTCTGATTACAAAGATTCAAAGTGTGAGTTTTTCAATAATAATACATTATTGTAAAATATATAGATTTTTACTAAAAACGTGCAAAAAACTACTTTTATGTTTTTATCTAACTTATGCAGAAAGTGATTGTACATAAGAAATAATGACAGTTAGTTATATAAACGTATTCTCTCAAATGATTACTTTTCCGAGATACAAGGTCAGAGTCAGAAGAGTCCATTTACGCGATCGGTAGAGAGTCAGTTATAATAAAAACCTATCAATATCAATCCATTAACAATAAAAAATATTTTAAAGTCATAAACAAATATTAAAATTACTTTATTGAATTTGAAAAATATTTAGTTAAAAAAAAACAAGAAAACATAGTATAAAGTTTCGCGCTGATCTACACTACCGCCTACTGTACCACTTTTATCAGAAGAAGCCTAAAAAGCCACATTATTAAATATTTTATTCTAAAGTTAATACTTTTATCGCCATAATAATAATATTGTTTTCCTTCTTTCAGCCAAATTGGTTTAAAACGCATGTATATGCAGTAGAAAAACAATGCATTTCATAAATATGCATGATTTTGAAATGCCAGGCAAGTGTATATCGTGCTGCCTATGAAATAAAATTGTTAAGCTGCATACTACAGCAGCATGGTTAAGTCTAATCAGTGTGTTGTTCAGTTTTGATCGACTTGATATCACAGTAAAAGTCTAGTAGTACTAAAATAGGTGATAGGAAACAATAAACGTAATTTACCAGAACTAATGGATGATACGTTGTCAGAAAAACAGATGTTTGAGTGTTAATAGGAGAATTATATTCCGAATCATCTAATTATTTATTTTTCATCTTGTGTTCAAAAGAGGAGAGCAAAATGCTTAATGCTTCTAATAACTTGAATAACATAGATTAGTCCATCATTTGAAATACAAATCAAAAGTGTAAACTACAAAAATCACACTGACGACATAAAAACTAATCCTGTTAGCTGTCATACAAATTTAGTCGATGAAACAATTGAGGGATTTTAAAAAAAATTGAGTTTGATAGTAATACAGATGATGAAATATATACTGCTTTTACAGTGTTAAGCTTTAATGATGTATCCGACGACAATGTAAAAGATTTCAATGTATTTGAGCAAGGTTTGAATATAAATAATAATATCCCAGTTTTGTGTGATAAGAAAATTATTATTTTTTTTTATGTTTGTTAATTACGCTATCACGACTCTTATGGTAAAAGAAAACAAGTACACTTAAAAAAAAAGCAGAAAAACCAATTTACTTTAAGCTCAGACTCGAAATCGAAGACATACTACTACTGATGAGTTGAGTTATTGAGATTTGGATGGGATTGTTTTTAGATATATAGTGTTACATTCGATTGGTCTAAAAGGATCTTATATTCAAAGAAAATGTTATCATTAATAACCAGAATTCGGTTTGAGCTTCTTTGGGATCACTATCATTTCTCTGTTAATAAAGATACAGATACATTATACAGATTTTACAAAATCGCACCTTCTTAATCATATCAGTCCACAATTCCAAAACGAAGTAACCATTTATTTAGGTAATGTATAAATCGAAAAAACCCTCATTCTTGTGATTTGTCATAGTAATCTCGCATTGCTACATAAAGAGATAAAGGGTGGTTATTATTATTCATGGAATTTATTTCATCTTATGAATAATTGCCATTGGTTTATTCTTTTGGTTATTCTATTACAACTTCATGCTCTAGTTCTAGTCGATTCACGCAAACAGCGCCTTTGTATCTGTTGATTCGTATTTCGACCTAATAGGTCTCATCAGAACAGTTATTCAATTGTGTTTCGAAACTATTTTACGGTTTAATTAGGTTTTATTTTTATAAAGGATTACTTAGACTCTGCTTCACCTTAAACTTGCCTGGAATGAATTATTTTTTATATAATTTTATATTTTGTTAATTTTAAATATCTTTTAGTAATTTTATTATCCTGTTCGGTAATAATAATAACGAGCCATCGATAAGAAAACATAATTAGAGTAAGCCGTGAAATATACCTTCTGCGTTTTGAATGCCCAGTCACTCCCATGCCAGAAAATGATAATAAATATGTAAATAAATATTACATAAATCAACTTTTATATACCTTCTTCTAAATTCCTACAATCTGAAAATCCAATATTTTTTTTGGATGCCTTGTAACATTAGATTCTATCTATATCTTCTTTTTCTTCTTTTTCTTTTTATGTAGACACGACTCTGTCTGTTTTTTAATTTGCCTCCAGTAAATTGTCGCTCCAGCGGTTTCGTGATCTTCCTACTAATCGCCTTCTTATTGGGGAACCATCTCTTGTCGTCTTTACTACTCTATTGGTTGTCATTTTGCTTTTATGGCTGTTCCATTCTACCCTTTTATTTCCTACCCAGTCCTTGATGTCCTTGATAGTCAGACCCAGTCACCTTGAATTTATGTCGTATTTATGTACTTTTAGCTGTGTATCATAGTGTTTTATCATTAATTGTTTTAAGTGTTTTAATCTCTGCTGTTTCTAAGATCTCTTTTGTCTTTTTTGTGTCAGGTCGTGTTTCTACCGCGTGTGTGCGTTATTGGTCTAATGACTGTTTCACCTTTTATTTATTTTTTAATATTTTTAGTTTTTCAGTACATTTTATAACATAACATACTGATAACATTATACAGGGTGTCTAGAAACTCTCTTGACACCTAAAGACTGAAGATTCCCCACATTTTCCCACATTCCTTTGTTTCTTCACCTTAAGTTTTAATATATTTAAGTTTATATTTTACAATTTAATTTCACATATTTTTTACGATATAAAGTTATAATCTTCTTGTTAAAGAATGTTCCTTCTACTTTCTTGTTTTTAAAATGAAATCTAAAATAAATAATTGTGTTGATCGAAATCCTTGTCTTGTGACTTTTCTTTTTTTGTGAATATTTTACGTAGATAGTATTTATTTTTTTAATATTGTTCGTACCAATTATAAGTACGTTATCACTTCCTTGTCATTTTCACATAATCTCTCTCTTTGTTAACAATTTTCTATCCACTACGGAATGTAGGTATCTCACAATTGCTTCCATCTTTCTCTATCTTGTGCCAATCTAATCCACTGTTTGCCTGCCACTTCTCTTATGTCATCTACCCATCTTTTTTGAGGTCTTCCCATGCTTCTTGTTGTCGTCCTTGGTCTCAGTTCTAGAATTCTCCGTGTCCACCTGTTGTCATTATATCGGGCCACGTGACCTGCCCGGCGCCATTTCTTTTTTGCAATTTCTTCCACAATATCCCCAACCTTTATTCTACGTTTTATCGAAAATAATCAGAACCTAATTAGAATGTTTATTTTTATTGTTTATATAAATAATTTATTATTAAACTTTTGTACTTGCGCTTCCTTTTTATTTCCCTTAATATATCATGCACTTAAATTTTGCATAACCCGTCGAAAAGACAAGCAAGGATGTTCTCTTAAAATATCTATACGAGACTCAGAAAATTTTACTTTCTTTTTACAATAATAATTGCATCTAGTTGGATAAAGAACTGTTTTATTTTAAATATAATTGAAACTCTTTAAAACCTTTAAACAGAAAACAATTATATTTAATAATTCTACGTATAGCTGAACCATGAATAAAAATGAAAAATTCGTTATTTCTAAACAAAAAGATATGACATATAAAAAAAAACCAAAAATCATTGGGGAATAACAGCTGTGACCGATTTTAATTTAAAAACTGTTATTCAACTCCCGGCCTGAAGTTGTGGTCGTTGTATTTGACTCGTCAATGTATCTCAATAAACTTTCGAAGTGTCAACGGAACACATTTTCGTCTATATCGAAAATAGAACCGGGAATGATCATGCTTTATGTACTGGAATTCGATTTCAAATCGCTTTCGGACTTCATACCTGAACGTTTAAGGAGAAAAAAATAAATTGTTTGGAATTTACAGAACGCTGGTAGTCTTTGTAATATAATCGTAATTTATAAAATACAGCGATATAACATATATAATACTAATATATTAAGGGATAAATCATATGAACCTGAAAAAATAAAAAATTCCAGTTTGGAAATGAATCGAATAAAGGAATTGAATAAAATTAATTTTATTTTATTCTCTGCTAAGGATCTTCTTCTTCTTCAAGTGCCCTGTCCGTTGCGAACGTTGGCTATTAACATGGCAATTTTGATCTTGTTTGCGGCGCTTCTGAATAGTTCGACCGATGTGAGCCCGAACCACTTCCGCAGATTTTGGAGCCACGAGTGTCTTCTCCTGCCTGGCCCTCGCTTACTGTCTATTTTTCCCTGGACAATCAATTGTAGCAGACGGTACTTATCGTGTCTCAATATGTGGCCTAGATATTCAAGCTTTCTTTGTTTAATTGTATTCACGATTTCTTTCTCCTTTCCGATTCTTTGGAGTACCTCTATGTTGGTGACATGTTCGGTCCAGGATATACGAAGAATGCGTCGGTACACCCACATTTCGAATGCTTCTAGTTTTCTCGTTAGCGTCTCCGTCAGCGTCCAGGCCTCCACGCCATACAGCAAGATCGGAAAAATGTAGCATTTAACTATACGTAGTTTTAGGGGAAGAGACAAATCCTTGCTTATGAGGAGCTTTTTCATATTGGTAAATGCTGCTCTAGCTCGTTCTATTCTCGCCTTAATTTCTATGGTCTGTTCCCATTTTGCATTTACGTTGGTGCCAAGGTACACATAAGATTCTACATGGTCAATTAATATGTTACTTATCCGTAATTGTCGAGCAGGTTGTTGCTTTTTGCTTATCAGCATCCACTTTGTCTTCTTGAAGTTGAGGCTCAGGCCGTATTCCTCACTAACTGAATAAAGTCTTTCCATTACTTGTTGTAATTCGTCTATGGTACTGGCAAGGATCACCGTGTCGTCGGCGTATCTTATATTGTTCGTTAACTCGCCGTTTATTTTAATGCCCTCATTTGCATTTTCCATACATTTGTTAAATATTTCCTCGGAATACATATTGAATAGGAGTGGGGATAATATACACCCCTGACGGACACCCCTTTTGATCTGCACGCTTTCAGTGAGTTCGTTGCCAATTTTTGCTCTTGCTGTTTGACCCCAGTATAGGTTTGCCACAATTCGAATGTCCTTGTCGTCAATACCTGTCTTTCGCAGAATACCTATCAATTGTTCATGATTGACATTGTCAAATGCTTTTCTAAAATCTACAAATCACAGATACACGTCTTTATCAACGTCTCTACACTGTTGTATAAGCACCTGGAGAGCGAAAATTGCTTCTCTGGTTCCAAGTGCTTTCCGAAAACCAAACTGCGATCTATCAATATTTGACTCACATTTATCATATATTCTTCTGTGAATGATCTTAGTGAACGCTTTAGTGACATGATTGATCAATCTTATGAGCCGGTAGTCATCACAAATCTGGGCATTTGGTTTCTTCGGGATTGTAATAAATGTTGACTGTAGCCAGTTCTCCGGGATTTTACCGCTATTATATATGTTGTTAAAAAGTACAAAAAGGAACTGTTTGTCTGATTTACATAGGATCTTTAATATTTCGCAGGGTACATTGTCCGGACCTGCTGACTTATTGTTTTTTAG
This sequence comes from Diabrotica balteata, assembly GCA_918026665.1. Taxonomy (NCBI): domain Eukaryota; kingdom Metazoa; phylum Arthropoda; class Insecta; order Coleoptera; family Chrysomelidae; genus Diabrotica; species Diabrotica balteata. The sequence continues at coordinate 80,738,550 of OU898277.1, read as the reverse complement.
TGCTGCAATGGCATCTTCTATCTCCGATTTAAGAATTGAAGGTCCTGTTTCTCCTTCTCCATATAGGTGATCATCAGTCCTGTTAGATGCAAATAATTTTTCTATGTATGATTTCCATGTTTTTAAGATCGTTGATGGCTCCGAGATAAGATTTCCATCGCTATCTTTTATGCTGTTGGGTGACTTATTGAATTTCCTCTTGTTTGTCATCGATTTTATTTTTTTGTGCATATTGTAACTGTCGTATTTTCGTTCGTATTGTTCTATTTCCCTGCATTCGTTGGAAAACCATTTTTCTTTGGCTTCTCGAATTTTCGTTCTTATGGTTTTGTGGATCTGCTGGTATTTTTCTGCATTTTTATTCTTGAATTTACGTCTTTCATCCATCATATCCATTATCTCATCAGACATCCATTCTTTCTTTTTTCGTCGGTCTCGCTTTAATAGAGTCGCGCATGTTGTTTGGATTGCTTCCCTCGATTTATCCCATCTCTCTATTATGTCCGACGTGTTCTCGTTAATGTCCTTTATTTTCTTTCCTAGTTTTTCTCGTACTTTTATTTCGGTTTCTGGGTTAGTGAGTTTTTTAATATCGATTGTGTTTAAATTAGATCTTTTCTCGAGCCGTTTTACTCTCATGACCATTCTGCATACCAACACATTGTGGTCCGTAGGAACATCGGCACCTGGGTACGTGTTTGATGATTTTATCATGTTTTTATATCTTGTTGGTACTGCTATATAATCTATCTGATTTCTAATGATGTTGTCAGGTGAGTCAGCGGGGGATTTCCATGTGTAAAGTCGACGTTTGGGGAGCTTGAAGAGTGTATTACTTAACAGCAGGTTATATTCCTGGCAGAAGCATATAAGTCTATCACCTCTATCGTTTCTCTCCCCTAGGCCGAAGTTTCCCACGATCTCATTCACCTTGCCTCTGCCAACCTTTGCATTGAAATCTCCCATCACTATTGTTACTTCATGTTTTTTTGTCATTTTCATCAGGCTTCCCAGTTGTTCGTAGAATTCTTCGCTGGTTGCCTCATCTTTATCTGCCGTTGGCGCGTATACCTGTAATATATTAATATCCACCGGTGTTGCTCGAATTTGTAAAAGCATCATTCTATCTGAATGGGGAGTGAAAGATTTTACTGCCGAATTAATATGTGGGGCAACTACTATTGCAGTGCCGTTTCTGTGATGTTTTGTGTTGTTTCCAGCATAGTAAACTTTATATCCAAGTATATCGCATTGTCCAGAGTTTTGCCAGTGTGTTTCACTAATTCCAATATATCAATTTTTAAACTTTTCATTTCTTTTACAGTATTATGAGTTTTGCCGCTCTCGTACATACTTCGTACATTCCAAGTTCCAATCCTTAGGTGTTGAGAACTTGCTTCCTTTTTTAGGCCGTAGGGATTTCGCTGGCTGACGACCAGGGAGGCCCTACTATTTGTTTGTGTGCATCCTCCCCTGCCGGATCTTGGGATCCGATCACCATGATCAGTAATGTTTTTGTTATCGTAGTGTATTGCCATGATAACTATTCTAGGAAATTCTTATGAGGTGGTTTTCCGTTGCCTTCCCCATCGCAGTACCACAACCATTCAAACTGCTCCAGTCATGCTTGTGGTAGTCCAGTTTCAAGCCGATCCAGGATCATTTCCTTTGCGCCTTGAGCTGGTACTGATGATCGCTGCTGCCCTTCGTCAGGGTATCACTCGGTAATCACTCGGTGAAATTTTCGCCATATCTGGCTACCCTCACTTAGTTTAGCCTGCAGACCAATGCAGTTGCCCGGGGTGTGGCACGTGGAGCCATAAGTGAGAGTTAGGTGTCTTATGAGGACCAGTTATCTAGAACCATCTCCCGTCTATGACGCTCGATGTGGTCGTTCCAATAAAAGGTACTACCTCTATAACACAACCCTACACTGCTAAGGATAGAACGAAATATTTTCCACTTCTAAAAAAAAATAAATAGGTATAAATATATGGTTGCTTAGGTAAAAGAAATATTGATTTCAAGATATACTGATGCATAAACGAACACTTAAAAAAAACACCAGTTGAACTGTTATTAAACGAGGAAGTTTCTCCAGAGCTTGAAAAATAAGTTCAAAGGGCGCCATAGGTAACTTAGATTAAAGTAAACATGGGCGCCTTAGGTGAATATATCCACCTTTGGTGCCGAATTATGTGGGTTGAATTTTCACAACAATATCAAGAAGTTACTATTTATAACTGGGAATAAGCCACATTAAAGATAAAAATACATTTATTGACGTTTCAATTTCCAATTCGGAAATCGTTCTCAAAATACAAATAGTAAATTAAACAAATTTTGTTTTTTGTTACATAGTGAAAAAATTCTTCTGATAATTTAATTTTATCTGACTCATTTATATTGACAATTCAGACATACATTATGCATTTTAAAGTAGACGACTTTAAAATGATATTGCCAATATTGTTGAGTTGCGCTCCTGGGACGACTTTACTTATAAGGTAGTTCATTCGATTACATGAAATCAACTTTAACTTGAGAATATCCGTCAGAAAAAATCATAGCATGTAATTCGTCTTTAAAAAGACAAACACATGACATGATGACAGTAAAATTCTCCTGTTAGTGATTCCATAGTAAATTATGAGGGAAAAATATAATAAATTAAATATAAAAAATATATAAATTAAATAAATAAATATAAAATAATATAAAATATATATAATTTAAATATAAATATATAAATTAAAAATATATAAATAATAAATTCAACATTTCAACAACATTCAAAACAACAAACACGTTGAGATCTATTTTGTCCAAAACCAAACCTAACAATGAACAAGAAAGGACAAAGAATTGCATTTATAAAATACCTTGTGAATGCGATCAGTTTTATTTAGGTGAATCATCAAGGCCAATAAATGTTAGAATAAGTGAACATCAATCTTATATTAAAAATAGAGAATTTGATAGATCTCAAATATGTAAACACGCATGGGATAATGAACATAGAGTTCAATGGAATAATTCAAATATAGTCCTAAAAGAAACGGATGGTAAAAAAAGAAAAATCAAAGAAGCGGCTCTAATTATGCTAAATGAGGCCAATTGTGTCGCCAATTCCTCGGCAGAATGTAGTAGGATCTGGTTACCAATATTGAAAGAGGAAGTTATTAATAAGAAAATACCAGTATTAGTAAGTCAGTAACATATAGAGGATACATCATTTATGTTTTTTAAATAACGTAACATAAAATCAGAATTTTGATGTTTGTTGAAGGTAAACTAAATTCACGAACAAATACTTACAATGTCGGGATAGTATTATGAGGTTTTTTCCTGGTTTTTTTCCCTCATAATTTACTATGGAATCACTAACAGGAGAATTTTACTGTCATCATGTCATGTGTTTGTCTTTTTAAAGACGAATTACATGCTATGATTTTTTCTGACGGATATTCTCAAGTTAAAGTTGATTTCATGTAATCGAATGAACTATCTTATAAGTAAAGTCGTCCCAGGAGCGCAACTCAACAATATTGGCAATATCATTTTAAAGTCGTCTACTTTAAAATGCATAATGTATGTCTGAATTGTCAATATAAATGAGTCAGATAAAATTAAATTATCAGAAGAATTTTTTCACTATGTAACAAAAAACAAAATTTGTTTAATTTACTATTTGTATTTTGAGAACGATTTCCGAATTGGAAATTGAAACGTCAATAAATGTATTTTTATCTTTAATGTGGCTTATTCCCAGTTATAAATAGTAATTAATTTACAATGCCACAGGAAAATAGCTTCAGAACAATATTAATATCAAGAAGTCTTGCCAATACCACTCTTTGAATTCTTCTACAAACCACGCAGTGTCTATCCAGTAGAGCTTTTCTGCATTTAATTATTTGGAGTCGACCTTAAACTGTAGGTTGTATTAACGAAGAAGTAATATTAGCGTATAGAAACAAAGGAGAAGTTTAAGAATTTAAAAACGAGTGAGCTACAAAGCTCTGTGGGTAATTAATAAATGGATCTGTGGCGAAACAGAATTAAAATATAATTTCTAATTTAGATTTAATAGTCCAGATAATGTCAAAAAGTTTAGTTCCTTTGTGGCATTAGTTTGTGTTGGTTGATTTGTGGCACTAGTAACGATACCTCTGTATCTTGTTTCATTGTTTCATGGAAGTGATTGAATATTGTTGATCTTGGTGTTTGTAGTAATAACGCATTATTGATTTTTAACAAAGTTCTAATACTTAATTTTATCCAGTTTAGATCCAGCTACAATATTTTGCATTTAGGGTCCACTGTAATGGACTAAATTTAGTGCGTCGTTATCTATCTTAATATCCCATTCTAGGTCCATTGCAAGAGGTGGCTCTAGATGTAGGGAGGACACGGAGTTCGAGGCTAAACCTTCTCATATTTTTTTTTTAAATCATATTTTTAAGTTAAGCCTTTAATGTTCCTGGTGGTTCCTCGAACTCGTATCGTTATATATTTTATTGCCTGTACTTTTTCACATACAAAGAGACATATCTAAGGTATTCTAGTGATACAAAACCAGCTGCTTGGTACAGTAGGAAAAAGAGGTCGATTTCGTACAGCCAATAGTTATTTTATATATTTGTCATAGGTTAACACCATGTTTAAAGCCCCCTCCATTTTTGATCATATATGTGCGACCATTTTCCCTTCTATAGCAATACTGAAGCTCGTAAGCGTAATAAAGTTCTTAGATAAAAGTTGCATATTCACCTCTTCCTTAGTCTCCCTACTGGCCAACATCCCACCATAGTTCAGCTAAACGTTACACTAGGTGTTCTGTTATTATAAATTCTGATGTGACCTGGCAGCGCAATTTTTGGAATTTAGCATAGTTGTACATAAGTGTCTTTTGTAATATTGGTATATATATATATATATATATATATATATATATATATATATATATATATATATATATATAAATATGTTGTACTGGTTGAATATTATTCCCCGTTATCGCAAATGGATGGTTTGATATATTTTTAAACTTTATTTCCCTATGGATGTCTTTGAATTAAAATACCTGCGACAGGGGCAGTATGCTCCGTGAGCATGAGCAAGCATTATCCTTTGGTATTGGTGCCGTCCTCGACTATCTGCCCGTCCAGGTATTTAAGTTGTTTTACTACTTCAATACTTGCGTCATCCATTGTCAAATTTTTAATGTTTTGTTAGTTTTTAGCCTAATTATTGCATTAGTTTTATCTACGTTGTCAACTAGCCCTATCTCTTTCGCATTTTCTTTAAGTTCTACACAAAGTTTTGTAATGTCTCTTGTGGTTCATCCCATCAAGTTTATATCGTCTGTGTACATCACAATTTGCTTTATCCTACTAAACAATAAATTTTTTGAGTTTACAGACATTTTTTCAATACCATATGCCACACAAGTTAAACAGAGTAGAGTAGAGTAGAGTAGAGTATTGACTTAACTACATTACATATACAAATATTGTTTCTAGCAAGTCAAAAAAACATACATAGCATTAAAAAAGGAATATAAAACCTAACTTAAATATATACAAACAAGAACACATATTACAACAGAAAAACATTTATGGCAAAGTTACGGTAAGCAGTTCAGTGGATGTTCTGCAATGAGTCGTATATTCTTCTGAGCAGTAAAAACAATGTTTTAGGAGATATTTTTTTATAACCTTTTTCTTAAAACAATTTTTTTTCTGAAAGACTTAATCTACAGCGATTTATTCAGGATAGGTAGTGACAGTTTCGCGTATTGTAAACATGGACACAAACAAAGAGTAGGTAGCAGCATAATTTTGGATTTGATAAAGAAAGGTCGGCAGTGTTCTAGATAACTAACTCCAGCTAAAATCCTGACAGCTTTCTTTTGCATTCTAAAAATTTAAAGTGCATTTGTTGAATTGTCCCATATAATTACACTATAGTTTAAGTGAGAGTGGAATAAAGAATAATATGTCATTTTTAATGTTTTAAAGTTGACAACCCTTGCTAGTTGGCGAATATGAAATAATAAATTTGATAGATTTTTCTTAAGTTGTGAGATATGAGCCGACCAGTTGAGACGATTATCTATGGTTATTCAAAATAGTTTAACAGTCTCTTTGTTATCTAGATTATTATGTAAATTACTTGTTATATGATAAGTTTTAGTTTGTTTGCAGATAACTATAAACTATATTAAGCAGAAACTTCATCTTGACATATTTTTACATCATTATTTTTACCTGTTAAAACGTAAGTCGTATCATCTGCGAATTGTATGGTTTTATACGGAGATACGGATTTAGCAGATTGTTGACATAAATAATAAACAAAATAGGTTCTAAGACCAACTCTTGTGGGACTTTATGTTTTACGGATAAAAAATCGGAGATATGACCTTTAGACACTACCGCATGGTGTCTGTCACATAGATAAGAAGTTATAAGCTTAAGAGGGATACCTTTGATTCCATAGGTAATTTATTTATGAAGCAAAATGTCGTGTGAAAACGCAATCAAAAGCCTTCGACAAGTCGCAAAGAGAAATTGCTATGAGATTGCCGCGTTCAAGCCCCTCAATCACCTCGCTCACTATATTAAATATCGCGTTCGTAGTAGAATGAATCAATATTGTAAGTTGTGTAAGTAATTATTTCACTCAAAGTAGGAAAACATTGTTGTTTGATAACCTTTTCAATTACTTTCCCAAAAGTAAAAACAATGCTTATTGGTCTGTAATTGTCAGTTTTTGAGGAATCACCTTTTTTGTAGATAGGTAGTACTTTTGAGTATTTTAGTACTTCTGACAATACTCCAGTTGATAAAATTAAATTAATAAGATGAGTGAAAGGTCTTAAAACTATTTGGCAAGTTTCTTTTAAATTTTTGTGTTTTTAATTTTTGTACTAATTTGGTAAACGTCCGTACAATTAGAATTACTAAGAGACTTTATTATTTGGTAGACCTCTTCTTCCAGAACGGGACAAAAAAAAGGACTTGCTCGGAGAAGGATAATTTCCATAATTGACAAGGACATCGACGTTAATAGTGAAAAGAGATTGTAAGTAACTATATTCTCTGAAATTGTAGTAAAAAATTGACTCATTTCCTCTGGAGGTAGATCAGGTTGTACCGAAGTGGATCTTGTGTAGTTTTTATCAAAATAAACTATTTTCCAGTAGTCTTTAGGTTTATTATTCGAATTAGTAATAAAATTACAGTAAGCTGACTTTTTAGCAATTTTTAAATGCCGATTATATTCAACTTTTTGTTGTTTATATACTTTAAACAAATCGGGATCTTTAGTGGCATCTGCAATCTATTTTTCGGAACCAGCTTATGTGAGTCGTGGTGGTTTGAACTAATTTAAACAATTTCCTTAGTATACCATTATTCTCGCATAAGTAAATATATTTTATTTCTGGTTACGTTATCATAGACTTGTCGAAAATCTGTAAACATTTGGTAAATATCTATATCGTGCTCCTAAGCTTTAGTAATATTTTGTTTGATGTTGAATAATTGTCAAATACTCTGTGAAGTAACTTAATCTTCTGTTTATCATCCACGTAAATACCTTATAGCTCACACAGGGTAAAGATATACATTTATAGTTTTTGTAGCTAAGTTTGTCTTACTTCTTTTGTATTGGAAATATAATTGCTTTTAATCAGTCTCTTATAAGTTCTTTTGTATTCCAGACATCCGTTATTAGTTTAAAAAATATATCTATTAGTGTGTGTCCTTCAATTTTAAAAATTTAAGCTAGTATGCTGTCAATACCTGAAGCTTGATTGTTCTATCGAGCTTTAATGGAATCCATCATTTCCTGCCTTGTGGATGAGTATGTTAATTCATTACTCTGATTCTGGTCTTCTGTTATCTCGTAATCCGCCATTGCAAGGACTGTATTTGTTTTGTATTTGCTTCGTTAGCAAACCCTCGCAAATAATTATTGAAACCTGCTTTTATTGCTGAATCGTATTTCTAAAATTATTCGTGTGTAGCTTATATCCCTTTCTAAGTTATTAAAGTAATTTTTATGCTCCTCTAGTTTCACTTTGATTAAAATCTTTCTTTCTATACCCTTTTGTAAAACTGCATAAGTTATCGCAATTCCTAAACCTGATACGCCTATGAAAGACATAAAATTCTATTGGCCTGTTAGTCTACTCATAATTATGTCAACAACGGTAATAAATAGATTTTAAACAGGCAGTGACCATAGACTAAGCAGAGCAAAAAACGTTCTAGATCTAAAACTATAAAGAATAAAATTAATCATTAAACCAGCAAAAACCGGTATAGGTATTAACAATCTAGAAGAAAACTTAGATCGCTACCAAAGTACACTTGATGAAAGATTCCATGATAAAATCGACAGCTCTTAATTATCTAAATCATCCTGGATATTACCAAAGAAATCAAAGACCCTTAACAATAAAATAAACATAGTAAACTGTCTGATAAAACAAAAAAAATGCTTAAAGCAAAAAACACAGAAGAAATAAAACTAAGTAGCAATAGTAAGTAGGAGAATACAATACACAGAACTCTATAAGACAATAAGAAAAAGTATTAAGGAAGACCTAATAAAATACAATAAAAGATTGGTAGAAAATGCAATAGAAAACAGCAAAAACTATAAGAAAACAAGAAAATCATTAATCACTGAAGCAAATCGTTGCTGTAACAAACAAAAATACCAGAATCATCGACAAAAATAAAATAATACCACTCGTGACTAAATTCTACAGCGAACTATACAAAGCTCCCGGAACACGCTTAAACACGCTGGCAAAAAACCTGGAAAATCTTAATAAAGAAATTCACAAACTGCTGAAATAAAAATGCTGATGAGCAAACATAATTCTCATTCACAAGAAAAGTAGCGAAGAGAATTCTAAAAACTGCAGCCCTGTGAGTCTACTACCAATCATTATACAAATCATTTATAAATATCGTCAACAACAGACTAACAAATGCATTAGATTTGACGCATATGGCGCTGAACTGTATACTTGGGACATTGCAATAAAAAATGTTTTACCGTTAATGAACTTCCTTTTAGCACCAAATCAGATATTTTTTTTGTTTTCGAGCAGAGTTCTCGCATTCTCAGTCTTTCTGTGAATAGAATGTAAGACCCCAAGGCTTTCCCCTGACCGCCAAGTTCTGACCACTGACAGTGTGTGCTATTAGGACGTAAGTACTACAAATAACACAGAACTCAGAACGCCAGACCACTGTTTGTATGCTCGCGGGCTTATTCTGACATTCAGCGGTCATGCAGTTTTTTCCACATAAATTATTGTAATCACACACTATTTTGCAGTTCATTGATTTGTCCCGTGTGTTATTTGGTCCCCTTTGGTTAGAATAGATCTCAGTGGTTTTATTGTTTGTTTTTAATGTTGTTGTGAAGTTGCGTTTATTTTCCATCCTTTTTAATTTTTTTAATAAGCCTTTTACATATGGTATAGCTGTCGTCTTTAAATATAATCTTGTAAGCATTTTCATGGATTGCTTATGGTGTTATATTGTTTCTTTCCTAAAGTCTTGTAAATTCCTTGTGTACAATTGACAATGGATAATCACTTTTGAATAGAATAATTCATTGCTCACACGTAGTATTTACTAACACATATCAAAGACAAAAAGACAGACATAAACAAATTTTACAATTCCTTAGAAAAAAAAAGCATCACCAAATTCAACAACCAAATCTTGTTTAGATTTTATCTCCAAAAAATTCAAATAGTCTACAAATTTTTATATGAATCTACTTAGGATTCTTTTAAGGAATGAGTAATTTTACGTAGAAAATGATTTAAAATCAAAATATTAGGATTTATTAATTTCCTTCAGATGGACAATAATAAGGTTTTTTAAGTTAAAATTAGAAGGAGAAAAGATAATTAGAAGAAGACTTAATAAAAGACCTATATAAGCGAAGATTGGACCAAAAGCTAGAAGAGTTTCGGTATAAATCATTAGAACAAACATACGAACACATAAAAACCTACATGAAGACAGCAGCCCTAGAAGCTCTTGGAGAAGTGGACCAAAAATACACCAAACAAACCACGAAATTACCCGAAGACACACTAACATGCATAAAAGAGAAAAAAGAACTCCATATAAAATACCTGAACACAAAAAACTATGAGGACTTGGAAATGTACAGTAAAAAAAAATAAAGAAGTAAAAAGAAAAGTGTCAAATGAAAAAAATTAAAGATGGAAAAAAACATGCATAGAGATGGAACAGCACATAAGAGGAACGAGAAATTCAGAGTCATGGCACATCTTAAAGTCGTTCCAAGGAAATAAGACAGAGAAAATCAATATCGGTCAAATGAAAGAAAACGAATGGCAAGAATACTATAAAAAATTGCCAACCGAAGACCGCCCCGAATTCAAAGAATCAAAAATACACGGAATAGAAATCTACACACATAACGAAATCGAATTAAGCCTAGCTGAGGTAAAAAGAATGATCAAAACTCTAAAGAACAAAAAAGCAGAAGGTCCCGGCGGAATACCAAATGAATTGATAAAAAACGGATCGGAAAAGTTATTCCGTATGATACACAAAGTGTTTGAGAGAGCACCGAATGGATAAGACTTACCGGCAGAATGGACCCAAGCATATATAACATCAATATACAAGAAAGGAAATAGAAAAAACTTAGAAAAAAATTAGAATTATATATACAAGATAAAATCGGAGAAGACCAGGCAGGTTTCACAGCGGGGAAAGCATGCTTAGATCACATTTACATAGTCCAACAACTAATAAAAAAAAAGAATGGCCAAAAATAGATCCGTCTATCTGGGTTTTGTTGATCTTAAGAAGGCATATGACTCAATACCTAGAACCAAGCTATGGAAAGCAATGGAAGACATCCAAGTTCCACGAAGATTAATAAACGCGGTAAAAGCAATCTACAAGAATAACGAAGTAGCTATTAAAACGGGCAATAGAATATGCAGTCCATTTAAAACGACAATGGGACTACTACAGGGTTGCTCCACATCCCCCACTCTATCCAAAATATTCCTGGAAAAAACCCTAAAACCATGGAAAAGAAAGTGCGCAGGAATGGGTATTACAGTAAGGAACGAATCAGTTTTGCTGACGACCAAATAGTGATCGCACAAGATGAGGATGACCTCAGTTTTATGATGAAAAACCTGGAGCAGGAATATACAAAGAATTGGATGGAAATAAACCTAAAGAAAACTGAATACCTAACAACGGCGAATACAGAAATAAAACAGCCGGAAATAGACGAAGGTAAACAAATCAAAGAAACAGACAAGTGTAAGTATTTAGGTTTCATAATATCAAACAAAGGAACAACGGATATAAAAAATAGACTAGGACAAACAAGTGACTGCATACGAAAATTAAACCCGGTACTATGGGATAAGAACATCAGCATGAAAACAAAGAAAAAAATATAATACCATGACAAGAAGTATCCTAATTTATGTGTGTGAAAATTGGACAATAAATAAGAAAACCAAAAACAAAATAAGAGCAACAAAGATGGCATTCCTAAGGAGAAGCTGAAGAGTAACAAGAAGATATAGAATAAATAACATGGAGATTAAGAGGAGAATGGGAATGAACTCCGACATAATAGACCAATTCTAACAGAAGAGGTTAACCTGGTACGGACATGTCAGAAGAGCAGACCAAAATCGGTGGATAAATAGAATAACAGAGTGGAGCCCGATAGGAAGAAAAAAGAGAGGCAGACCCAAAGATCTTTCAGAGATGAAGTGGACAAAGCAATGAAAAGAAGAAACCTCCAGGAAGGGGACTGACTAAAGAGGAAAACTTGGAGAAAACGGTTGAGTGAAGGAATACAGTGAAAACTGTGGAAATCCTTATATAATATATATATATATATATATATATATATATATATATATTTATATATATATATATATATATATATTATATATATATATATATATATATATATATATCTATATATATATATATATATATATATATATATATATATATATATATTGTTGTGCTTTTGAATGTCCATAAGCAATAAAAAACCGATATACAAATTTTATTACTTAAATAAAATTAAAATTATTGATATTTCATAAAGACACGGGCATATAAATTTTCAAACATCCTGTATAAGACAAAATATGTATTTTAAGTTGTTCGAAGAATTGTTCATTAGGCCTCAGAGACAAGACTTTCAAATATTATCGATAAGAAATTTACATAAGTCGGTTATTGTGGAATGGATTTACCCGGAATAAAAGTGTATATAGACAGTGTTTAAACAATAGACCGGGATTTGCGGTGGTTTTTCTCCCCGAAAGATTATATCGGTAAAAGTTTATTACCAAAAGACATTGAATTGAGAAACAGGTATCGTTTGTAGCTATTAGTAAGAAATATTTGTAAAGCAGATAGATTTAGTTAGAATAATTAAAGAATGTTGTTTTCTGGAATTACCCGAATGACGTTTTATAGAGAGAGTTGGTTGGTAACGATATACGTCACAGAGGTGGATGATTTTTATTGGTCAATTTTTGAATGCAAGGAGGTAGTGGTTTTGGCTATGAGATAGGAGAGAGGAAATGAGTTAGTGAGTTTTCGTCGTCCAAGAAGGAAGGAGCTTTGTGGTTTGTGTTTGTTTGAAGTCACGAAGACGTAATTTACCGGGTGTGTTTATTTGCTGTGTAAAAGCTGATCAGTGTGAGGAACGGGATACAGAGCGATAGAAAAACCAAAGGACATAAGAATATTAATATCAGACGAAGCCGGAAACATTTGAAGTTATAAACAGGCGCGGAGATTGGCTCAAAAGGAGGCTGCATAGAATTACACGAGTTGTTGGGTTGCAGATACAAGGACAGATAGGAGAAAGGTGTACGTCATCTGGACCACAATAGGAGCAGAAGCAGAGAAAGGTTTGTCAATTTTCATTAGAGCAGGAGTGTGGTTTTCATTTATTAATTAAATAAATTGAATAAATAATAGAGACAGTTAATTTTGCGATCATTTAAAAAAAATTAGAACGAGAGCTTAGTTATAACACATATTAAAAATCAATGTAAAATAACATTTGGGTCCATGATAGAAAACAACTTCTCATAATATTTAAAGTATTATATTGCAAATATTACAGGATTGATTGTTATATAAAATTTCATTAAAATAAAGGACATCTCACATATAGTTCAGTTGAAATTCTGTGTATTTTATTCAGGTCATATTACCTACCCCAATTAGGAAGCCATTGGAAAATATTTTGAATCCACGATCAAAGGTAAATAGTACAAGTTAAATAGCCTGAGATTGTAATTAATTAATGCTGATTTATTGTGATTAATTGGAGATTAGATCATTTAATAAATATAGACAAGATCTTTTCTAAATAAGCAATAGAATACAATTTAAATAGCATAACAATATATATATATATATATATATATATATATATATATATATATATATATATATATATATATATATATATATATATATATATATATATATATATATAAGTTAAAATAGAAAACAAACTATTACCTGCATTCATCTTGTATTTTCATATGTGGTGGACGGTAAAGGTAAACTAATAAGATACATGGCTTTCTGATTGATCTAGTACCTTGTTGCTTTTTCTGAAATTTTAATACTTGCTGCATTTTCATTTTCGCATAGGGGAATATGATTTAAATATAAAAAGAAGACAAAAATAAATAAACAGCGTCGATGAATTAGGTTCATGTAATGATTGATGATCGGACATGTTCACATCGCCAAGTGTGATGTGCTATTGAACAGTAATTTAAAATGGACGTATATTGTAAAGTAAATATATATTTTATATAACTAGATTAGAGATAGACAACTTTAACTTAAAAGAAGCTATAAAACTAGTAATAGTATATATTAAAAAAAAATAGAAGATGGAAATCTGTATACATAGTATACATAGTATTTATAATACCTACTAAGATAAATTTAATATACTATTATGTATATCTCTTTTATAATTTGAATTAGAATAGTTTATAAGAAATTTGGAATTATATTTTTTATCCATTTCGCTGCGAGAAGAGCTTATGTGCGTCCATTTAACGTTTTACAATACGTGAATGACGCTCGTGGGCGTCCTGGATAACATTATTTTAAATGGAAAACTAAGATCGCCGCAGCTTCAATATATGCAAAAAATTTGCCAAACTACCCACAGATGGCATTTATCTTTTTGAAATTCAAAGCTTTTTGTACAGATACTTTGCGTAAAAAAAAAAAGAAAGGTACACGGTACGGAAAGGTAGTAGTAATGAGAGGATTGGGTACATACTAAAGTGCGTTTGTAATGGCGCGACACGAAGAACTTTTGATTGAAATTTCTTCAAAATATCTGTATTGTACTTCGACACTGATTTCCATAACTAGATGTAATAATTCTACAGTGGCTTTAAGACTACTTTCTAAACTAATTTTTTATTTTAAAGAGACCGTTGTGATTTTTTTTATCTGTTAACCAATAGTCTACTAGTATTTAATAATCTTGAAACCCATTTTTCCATTTGGCAAATAGGTGTGGCTTCTACTTAAATCAAAGATTAAGATATATACCTAGTATTATCGTATTGTGTTAACGTATTTCTTAGATTGTTGAACATTATATGGCTGACTTTGAATCAGCTATATAAATTATGTATACTGTATCCAGAAATTTAGTGCCGCATTATAAAAAATATTTTAATAACAGCTGTAAAACTGAATAATCCCTTGTAAATACTCTATTGTTGTATAATTATCACAACTACGCAAGCTGCAAGGACCGGCGTACAGCCAAGTCAACTGTAGGTAGGTACATAATCAGATCAAATATTATCAATCAAGTCAAAAAACTCTTTTTATAAACATATCTATCTATTGTTCTGAAGCTATTTTCTTGTGGCATTGCAAATTAATTAATATTAAACTGGGAATAAGCCACAATTAAAGATAAAAATACGTTTATTGACGTTTCAATTTCCACTTCGGAAATCGTTCTCAAAATACAAACAGTAAATTTACTGTTTTGTATTTGAGAACGATTTCCGAAGTTGAAACGTCAATAAACGTATTTTTATCTTTAATGTGGCTTATTCCCAGTTTAATATTAATAATATCTATCTATCTATCTAATTAGCCTTCTTCGGTCCATCTTTGGACATAGGCCTCCCCAATTCTTTTCCATTCTTCTCTGTCTGTCGCTACAGTCATCCATCTAAAACCCACGTGCTTCTCGATATCATCTGCCCATCTCATTTGGGCCTTCTTCTGCTTCGTTTATATTCCCACGGTCTCCAACTTATAAGAATTTTGTTCCATCGGTCTTCGTTTTGTCTTATATTGTGTCCGGCAAATCTATATTTCAATTTTGCAACTTCTTGTCTAACATCCCTCACTTTTGTTTTCTCTCTTATCCACTCGTTTCTCTTCTTATCCACTTGTCTTATGTGCAACATTTGTCTTTTCATTACTCTTGGGTTTTTATGATTTTGTCCATGTTTGCTTTTGTAGATGTCCACGTTTGGGAACCATAAGTAAGAACAGGAGTAACGCATTGATTATATACTTTGGTCTTTAGATGCTGTGGATATCTTTTGTTTTTAAGAATGTAGCTTAGTTTGCCAAATGCCGCCCATGCCAGTCTAACTCGTCTCTTGATCTTTGCTGTTTGGTTCTCTTTGTTATAGTTTATATATATATATATATATATATATATATATATATATATATTATATATATATATATATAAGTATATATATATATATATATATATATATATATATATATATATATATAATACATATAGCAAAAATACGACCATTGATTAAATTTAAAATATATTTAATAGTTGAATGGCAGAGTGTTGTATCGGTCAATAATTGGCAAATGAAAGTTGTCAGCTACTTCATTGATTTATTTGAATACGTTTCGCTTTTATTTTCAGAAGCATCATCAGTTCACTACAAATAAAAATAAAAAGATTTAAAATATAAGTAAATAACCAAAATGGTTCATACTTACAAAAACAATTTGTAGGTTTTTTTAAAGATTTTATAAACACTCTAAGATAACTTAACATTAAAACTTAACAACTAAACGATAGAAACGAAAACAAAAAACACACAAGAAAAAACTGAAAGAGCACTATTGTTTATTTAATTTTTACCGATGGCTTCATCTCCATATGGGTGTAAGCTCTTTCGAGGATCCAATACAATAATCTCTTCGATTGTTTCCTATCGGTTGTAGGATGTCATATTTGCACATGTGGCTTGTGTCATACATATGTTTCTTAGGAAAGCAGGGAGGTACAATTATTAAAGGCGTTTGTAAACAGAACGGGGACAGACCTATTTTTAAAAAAGGAATAATTTTTTTCCTTTTTTCTTTAAAAAACAAACAAACAAAAAAAATTTAAAAAAAGCAAAGAAGAAGGGGAATTAAGTTACTGTCTTGTAAGTGGTTTTTTTTTTATTTGTTGTGTATGATGAGAGAGTGATATATCTATCTCAAGTTGTCGATGTCGGTTCTTTTATTTAGGGAACGATGGATGTTTAAGAAGTTGACACAATTCAAGGATAGAACGCTTATGATAATTTTTTTTGTTTGCACAGTATTTTAGTATTAGTGAAGTCGATACTGTGTTTGGTTGAAATGGCATGTTGTGCAACGGCACAGGATGGTTTTGAAATCCTAATGTCGCTTTTGTGGGACGTTAGTCGACCTTGAAGAGAACGGCTGGTCTGGCCAATGTAGCAGGAGTTGCACTCCGCACAGGGTACATGATAGACGACGTTAGTTTTTGTTCTAGAGGGGCCAATGGAGTTCTTGTCTTAGAAAAAAACTTTCCTACGATTCTGGTATTTTTTAAGGCTATTTTGACAGGTAACTTTTTGAAAAGTTTGTTTAGCTTGTTCGTGATTTGTGGGAAGTACGGGAGCGAAGCATATTTTATGGTTTGTTCAGAAGTGAAAGGGGACTTATTCATTTGTATTGTGTTAGAAATGGACGCTAATGTTAGCCCGTTGGTTGTTTCAGTGATGGACTGCCCATAGCTTATAGAATATAGAAATTTATTGATGATGGATGCCGGATAGGAGTTATCTAAGAGAATGGACTTCAGTAGATTGAGAGATTCTTCTTTGTAAAGCGGATGTGTCAACATGTGTACTCTAAGGCTGAGGGCTTGTACCAGGTTAAGTTTATATCTGATTGGATGTGTCGAATGGCAGTTTAAGAAACGGTTGCTAGCCATTTCTTTTCTGTACCAGGTAGTGACTAATCTGTTATCTGGAGTGCGAATAATTCACATATCTAAAAACGGGATACTGTTCTCAACCTCCAATTCACATGTAAATTGTAGGTGAGGATCTGCCATTCAACTATTGAATATATTTTAAATTTAATCAACGGTCGTATTTTTTGCTATGTCTAAATATACGGAGGGATTCTTCGTGACCATCAGACGAAACTATGGCTTTAACTGTACGATACTACTTAAGAGATGGAGCAAACTGAACGAGAAGTTAGCGAGAACCGAAGCAAAAAAGACTTTTTTGATCCAATGCAGGAAGACAAAGACATACCCACGTTTTATTAGTGATCGCACTAATCACATAGGTTATAACTTTAATTTTTTCAGCCGGTAGATTTCTAACCCCGTTTTTCAATTTATTAAACTTACTTTTATTAACTTTGTCACCATACGAGCAGTCTTAAACAAAGTCATTTAAATACAAGGTCTTATATTAGCTTCAAATATTTACTATTCAATCCTTACCTTGTTCTAGATGTGATAAACATAAAAGGATAATTTTCTTATATCTAAGCTAATCTAACATAAAATACACTTTTAGACCACATTCCATACAAAAAAAGTTACATAGGTTACCTAATGCACGTCATTCTCTTAAACATGACTTTAAGACCAACGGTAATTCTACATCTTTTATACCCAAAATTAATAAATAAAAAGTTTTTAAATTCCAACACCTGGCTTGCTGTTATTATTTTTAATATTATTAAAAAAATTTTTTGAATCTTTTCGTTGTAGTAATACTATGTATAACTAATATAGTTTCATGTTACATTGACATTTTGTTTTTGACACCGTTCATAGGTATCTTGTCAATCAATTACCAGCTGTAGTCCGTTTGAAGAGGTTTACTCTCCGGACACTGGAACTCACTTCAACCATGGGTGTGTGTTACCCATTAATTTGAAGTCAAATTTAATTTAATATTTAACATCGCAGTTTTATAACAACATTATGTACAATCTTTTACAACTAAATCTAATTTAAAGGGTTTTTACCCTGGTATTTTGTTGGCGCAGGCATTTTAAGCTAGTAAGTATAACCATTTTTGCTTTTTAACTCTAGTCAAAATTTTAAAACCACGTCTGCTTTAACCAAATGGTTTATACTTATTTTTGGCAATTTTAAACCTGATGATGGACTGTTTAGTCCGAAAACGTTTGTTTTTTTGATGTAGCCCTTTTAAGGGTTTTTTAAATAAATATACCCAAGTTACGAAGATTAATATATATATATATATACATATATGTATATATATATATATATATATATATAATATATATATATATATATATATATATATATTATGTATATATATATATATATATATATAAATATATATATATATTATATATATATATATATATATAAATATATACATATAATATATATATATATATATAATATATATAATATATATATGTATATTATATATATATAAATATATATATATATAATATATATATATAATATGGCTCCTATATTTTGGAAACGTAGGTATGAATACATACCAACGTCTTATATGTCTATATAACACATTTGAGTGAAGGGGCCAGGGGTTAAATATGTAATCATATATATTTACTGTTTTAGTTTAGGGGCAGTTTTAAGGGTAGAAAAGCTTAAAAATATAATAATCATACAGTGTGGAATAATATTTAAATACTTTTCAATTTATCAAAAAAAAATTTCAACAATTTTTTATCAAGGGGTAGTTTTCAAGGGTTGAAAGGGGGTTTAAAATTTGATAATTATTATAGATTGTATAAAATATTACTTACTCTATACTTACATCTTTTTATGTCATACCAAAGTATTTTTTTTGTGATTTTTTCAATTTAGGGGTTGTTTGCAAGGGTTGTGAGATTTTCAAGGGTTTAAAAATGATTTTAATATGAGGTAATTGTGTTCGAAAACATAAGACAATAAACTAAAGGTAGTAAATAAATTGTGAAATTAAAATAAGAATGGAAAAGATTTCAGATTATCAGGTAGTTTCTATCATTTTCATCAGTGCTGCGGCTGCCTTTCCAAAGTTTATTTCTATGTCAATATCAGGAGTGACAGATTTTCCTTGATATATCTTAAAATCAATTAAATAGTCAATCACTGTATTTAGGCAACATATTATAATCACTTTATAACCAAATCGTATGGGTTTGGCTCTAAAAAATTTCTTGAAGCTATGTTTACCGTAGTATTTGACCATACTTTCGTCGAAAGCCAGATCTTTTTTAGTAAGAAAATACTTTCTTTCTTGATCTGTCCTTTACTTTATTTATAAATGGCCATACTTTTTAGAGCATATTACCCTCATCAATATTTGCGTTAGAATCCAAGTGAATAAGCCTGAAAAATTGCTCATATCTGTTGCGTCTCATAGTATTATATACAAGTTCGTTTTTAGTGCTAAGACTTTGCTCCCAATACTGACGCTTTCTGGAAAGATTATTATAACCACTAAGAATCAATATAGAGATGAAAGATTTCATTTCCTCTGGTAAAACTCATGAGTCGGGTAGGTTCTTGAAAGTAGCGTATGGGTTTGTTCTCTGTACCAAAAATAAAATAGTTTCTTCATCTATGAACATTTCGACTATATCAACAACTGATTTTTTTTCAAACAGTAAATAATCTGACTCAGAAAATTGTTTATGTGAAATCTCCCGAAAGCCAATCCCGGGATTCAGAAACTTTTGGATATACCATATGAACAGATAAAATATCGATATCATTTGCCAAATGTTACCTTCTGTCGATTCTGACTGTTGACTAGGAATTTCTACTCCTAGTATAATTCCATCAGCAGTTGTAACTTCTGCATCGTTTATACTACTGCAAGTAATAGTTTGCAAGTAGCTTTATGTAAATTGCCTCTATATAGTCATTTATCTCGACGTATTCTCCAAAGGCCATATCAATAGCTTCTTGGACAGTCAGGCCTCTTTGGAGAACAAGTTTTTTATTTGAAAACATATAAAAGCGCTTTTTTCCACAGAAGATATGTATTTGTGTTTGTTTTCTAATATTAACTTTATTATACAAAATAAGATTTATATACTTATTCTCATCAAGTCCCATATTTAAAGCATTATTTCTTTCGTTATATTTAATCCAGGCACAGATTAAAAACAAATTTCTAATAAAATCGCATATTTACAACGATATAAACATTAGCACCTTTTGACAAGAACTAACCTGTTTTCAACTGAAAATTTGCGACGTAGACGATAGAGGATCTATTTAGATGGCACCACCACAGTATAAAGAGGTTCCAAGAGGAACCTCTTTATACTGTGGCACCACTTTACCGTTACATAATCGTGACGATAGGAACTAATGGGTTAATTTACATAGGTAAATTATTTTCTTACAATATTTTTTAGTGTTTCTAAAAATAAAATAAAAAAGTTCAGAATTCGGTATTCTTTTAATTAATGTGGAATGATATGAAGCGTTGTCCATGACAATTAAGCTGTTTTTATCAATTTTGGAAGAAAGGATTCTTTAAAAACATTCTAAAAAAAACCACTGTCCATAGTGGTAGTCCACAGATGCATTTTTAAATTTTTTATAGAAATCAATAATGCGTCGTTGATCTATCCGTTTTCTATACTTCATTATATTTCGAATATACTCGTTTCTCTACAAGAAATAATTCTGCTGCTTTCAATGAGTGTCTGACGTTTATCTATAGTTATACAGTAAAACCTTCGTTAACCGAAATAATTGGGGGAGGCCGTTTCGAATAACAAGAATTTCGGTTAAAAATAACATTGTTTTTTATAGTATTCTTGGTTAAAGTATTGTTATTAAATAATACTATGAGGTGATTTCGTAATGTTTTCTAATAAGTAAGTACAGAATAAAATAATAAAATTAAGGAAAATGAACAAGTTTAACAAGTTTTTTAAACAAATCTTATATTTTCTTTTACGGTATCGTTTGACAACGATGTTTTGCAGCTATATATCTCCATCGTTCATTTGCAGAACGTCGTGAGTTTACCTTATTTCATCGTTCAACGAAACGTAAAGCAATCTGAAAAGGACAAAACTTTATACAATGACAACAAAAATTAAGATCCTAGTCGTCTCCCTAACATATTAGGCCTACTGTATAAAATTTTTATCCTTAAGGCATTGAAAATGTCGTCCACGGTCTCATGCTACCTGTTGTCTGTTGGATTGTCATCTTCGTCGTCTGATACACTCAGGTTGTCTGGATGAAGAACCATATCAATGATGCCCTGGTCGATGAATTCACTTTCTGAGTTATCGGCTGCTAACCGCTCACGTATCTCTTCTTAGTTAATTTCGTCACATCCCGGCAAATTTTTTATTAGAGGTTTAATATCTTCTGTCTTTTCTTTGCCATTTTCTTTTTCAGGATCGTCAATTAAAATCCTATCAAAAATTAGTTACATCATTTTTTCCAAAGTTGTAGATTTGATCTTGGCCCAGAACTCAGCACACCGATAAACAACATGTTTCATTGTTAAACATTTGAGGATTTCAGAAACACTTGGATTTATTTGTCTCCTACAGATGTCTTAAGAATGCTTTTTATGTCTTCCGAATGTCTCTATTACTCCCTGTTCTGAATCCTATTAGTCCCTGGAGCTGAATTAAGCTCGTGGCATTCGGTGACAAAAATCTGAAAATTATCACTATTGTATAGATTTTAAGTCAACAAGCAACAATGCTTTGATGGAAAGGTTTTTTTTTTTATTTTAAAAAAGATTTTACGCTTAGGACGAATTCATTTTCGAACCATTCTGAAAATAAAGTGGTCGACATCCATGAGCTTTTTTGTCTTCTATAAATAACTGGAAGTGGTTTTTCTCAAATATCTTTTAGAGCTCTTGGTTTTTTTGCTTTCCCAACACACATCGGCATCAATCGGTGAGTGAAATTATTGGAATATACATTTTGCAATAAAAATTTACTTTTTATTGACGAAATTATTAAAACTGTCAACCATTTCGGTTAAACGATGTTTCGGTTAAAAAGGTTTCGGTTAAGGGAGGTTTTACTGTATACTTAAAATTAAAACGCGAAGTGTTGTTAGCTGCCGAACAAGAAACGATATCTTTTCGAATTAGTTTTCGTCGAAAACTTTCTATCGTGAGCAAAATGTTAGCTCATACATTTTGTATATTGCTATACTTATAGGTTGAATCAAGTGGTGTTCTATTTTAAGGTACTCGCCACTATCTTTTCTCTTTTTGCTTGATGTAGATATTGCTTCTATAATGGCATATAAGGTTGACTTTGGTACTTTTGTTAAAACATAGTTTCTGTAATAGCCTTGAATTAAGTAAGTTTAGAGCACAGTCCTTGGTACACATTTTTTACTATATTTTTGTCACATACTTTCACATAGTCGCCATGCAAACCTTGCTATGGATAAAAGTCTTCTTATATTGGTCTTCAACCTTATGCTCAGAATTATTGTTCTCCCAAGGACGCAACATTTTAAAAATATAACTAAATAACATTATTTCTTGTTCATAAGTGGGCTTGTATACCAGGGCCATATCCAGGACACAACATAAAACAAGTAATATCCAATGAATATCACCGGTTAATATGTATCTATTAAACGCATTTAAATTACTTAGGTTTCCTGGAACTATTGTTCACTGAAGCAACGGAGATAAAGATCGTCCAACCAAAATCACATAAGATCGGTGCATGTCCTTCCGCAATATGTGTTGTGCGATTTTGTAGATATTTCTTAGAAAATTGCAGTGGCGTTTGAGTATTCCTTAGTTAACATTAATTATGTTTGTATTGTTAAAAGCAAAATTAATAAAATAATGATAAGAAAAACAATTTATTGTGACTTTAACTTATTAGTATTATATATAGTATACAGTATCCTAATTTTAAAGTTAATAATAAACATTCTTCTGAAGAAACAGCCTTTCAGTAATGAGTGAGTGTCTTGTTTCATTATATTCAGACCTAAAGTTTCTAAATCTTGAATCGTTATTTCTTAAATTTCTAAGGATGGAAGTTCAACTGTTGTGAAGCAGTTGCTGCACTATTAAATTTTTTATAACAGCGGGTGATCCAATATCGACACATTTTTTCTTATTTTCTGATTTTTCTGACGTCTTCTAGAAATTGACAAGCTACAATTACATCTCCACTTAAAGACATTTCAAATATCTACTGAAATTTATTTATTACTACACCATGATTTATGATAATATGTAATAAATACGTAATTTACAAATATTATAGGACCACTTAATATTTCATTATTAGGAATCCATGATTGTGTGTTAAATTAAAATGATTACATTCCTGACGTCAAAGGGCCTTATACCTGTTTTATATTACCTTTCCTTTTAATTTTATTAAAGAAATATAATAATTGTATACATTGCCTACAACAGTTACAATACAGTTCTACAAAAAAAAGAAGGCTTGTTCCAGGACAGTAACTTAATAACGTATTTTTAAATATATTTATTAAAGCACCATGAGTACTATATAATATATATTTTTTTCAGGTAAGTCCATCATGTCTCTGCAAAATTAAGGAATATCTAGGTGGTAAGTGACCAATAAAAATTTAAATAAGTAACAAAAACTCTTTTGTAAGTTTTAGGAATATTTTTTTTATTATTCAATTGTAGTTGATCTATATATACATATTTGTTTATCTATGCTTTTTAATATTCCAAATTAAAGTATAATACTGTTTGTTATTAATATATATACATACATCAAAATAATCTAGGGGACAAAATCAAAATGCGAGATTAGAGAAGGATTTCAAATAATTTATTTTAAGTATTTTTAATGAAAAAGGTATGAAAAAGTATCTCGAATATAAATTAAAATTTTTTTTTTTAGAATTATCGCAATAGCTCTCAACAAAATTGAAAATGAACTCCATAAGTAACAATAGGGTAACAAAAAAAAATAAAAATCTAATTTGTTGACCCTAAACTCCCAAAAAAGTAGTCTTTAGGTTAAGTTTTTACAGTGTATGACCTCCACGGTTGTTGATTACTGTCCTATATCTGTAAGACAAACTCATGATCAGATGGTCAATTTCTTGCTGCGGTATTCTGTGTCACTCTATTAAAAGGCACTCATACAGTTGCTCCCTGTATTGAACGCAATATTTTGTTGTAAAATTCGTCTACCCAATATGTCCCATATATGCTCAATTGGGTTTAAATCTGGCGATTGTGCAGGCCATGGTCAAACCTCAATTTCATTATCTTCGATGAATGTTCGCACGAACCTGGCAACACGAGGACGCGCATTGTTGTGCATTAATTGAAATTAAGCTTGTGTTGCAAAGGGTACGACAATAGGTTGAAGAATAATATCGCGGTAGTGTTTTGTATTTAAAAATCGGTTCAGACAAACAAAATTGGTTCTTCCATCAAGAGTCATGCCACCCAACCCCATTGTATTGCCGCCTTGATGTCTATGAATCTCCTGCACATTGTCCAATCGTTTAGAATTGCCAGGACATCTTCAAATTCTTGTCCGTCTTGTATCTGGTGCAAATTCAAATCGGAACTCATCTGTGAACAAAATAGAGGCCCACTCACATCCATAATTTGCGTATTCTTGTGCCCATTGAAGTCAATGAGCGCGATTTCCTCTGGATAACACAGACACACATGGGTCTCATGCAGCCTCATTTGTAATTGTAATGCAGTTATAGTGCGATCTCGCCAAGCCTGCAACCTAATAAAACGGTCTTCAACCTGGTGTTGGTTAACCTTGTACGGCCTATATGACGATCGGCAACATCACCAGTTTCTTGACAGCTTAATCACAAACGATTAATGACACTTCTGTTCGTAGTGGCCTCGCGATTTAAATGATGTCTCTCCATTATTGGCAATTGCAAAACTAAATGGAAATCCACATCAACATCGAAAGTTTTGTTAAATTTTTTATAGTCATTCATATCATTGCCGTGTCCAAGTTCGTACAATAATTAACAAACAACAAAAAATATTAAGAAGATAAATTTATTTTTGTATTTGCAGCTAACATTAATTTAAAGCTATTAATAGAGGTGTCCCCTATATTATTTTAATAAAAACAACTCCGTAAAACAACTGAAATTATATATATATATATATATATATATATATATATATATATATATATATATATATATATATATATATATAATTTCAGTTGTTTTACGGATTTGACTCCGCATAAATCCCCATTTTTTCTTGATGTTCCAGGAGAACAGTTCAAGCATTTTACTACAACAAGAATAACAATATTTCTTGTTCACAACTGATTGCAGTGATAAGTGATACCTTATATAAAAACGGTATTACTATTACTAATAAACTAACTTAAAACGATAATCTTGTTAACATAATAGTACAACTAAATTATTAAAAAATGTAAAACAAAAACTATTACTATAATAAAAACAGGAGGAAAGACAGTATCACCTTTCGACATAACCACGATTTGTGGCTATGTCGAAATTTGCCCGATATTCATAAACCACATGATGCTAAAGAAAAGTTAAGCTTACGCCAATTCTTCGGTAAGTCGTGTCAGTACTACGCCATGGGGAGTATGCCTAATATTAGGTTAAAATTGTGAAATCACCAAATGCATATAATACTTTTATAATGGAAAGTAGGGTAAAACATTACTGTTCAGTATATCAGAAAAAATTAAAATCTTAATTTTAAGTTTGTGAGAGTACGCCCGTTTGTCTTTAAATCTTCTATCTAGAATTAGATATACGACAATGGAAACAATTATAAAATACATTTTTTAACATTTAAATGGAGCTGAGATGATAACAAAATTTATTAAAAACCAAAGAATATACAGAGTATTTGGCACTATCAGGAGAATAAAAACAAATAGAATATTCGCTATGTATAGAATGACGTAAATAAATGGAGGAGCAACCTTGTAATAACGAACTATGAATAATTAAATATAACAAATATTTTGCTTCTCTTCACATTTTTATGTCATTCCAAAGATTAAGATAAAATTAGCAAGAAAGGTTTAGTATCCAAAGCATATGCTAAAACGACCTAACCGTCGTTATAGCATAAATAATTCCGCATAGGACCAGACCTAATGAAGTTGATTCTCTACCTTAATGGAATTATCTAAGCGCGGGCTATGTAACCGACGGAGCCGAGACCGCACAAAGGAGGATAAATCCTTGCTTTATGGACTAACATAAATGCAACACTGGCACAGGACTCGCAGGATAATGTATGTACGTGTACCCTGGATTATAATAAAACTTTTACCGAAATAAAGGTGTTTTATGTCTTTTATAACCGTCTAGTTTTTGACGTTATAATCTCGCTGACCTAAATAGCAGACGTGCTTTATATAAATCCCGAATAATAAGATAATGTGGATAACGCGAGTCGCGAAAAGTTGGCTAACGTTTTGATGTAAATTAAGCCAACTGTTAAATAATTTCTATTTTGTTATAGTTTTGTATAATATTCTACATTTTGTCAATTTTCTTTTTCTTTTTCTGGAAGTTCTTACCAGATATATCTCACATATTCCCTTCAGATAATTATACAATTTTTAGAAATAATTAGTAGTTTTATAGTATTTTATAGTTACATTATAGTATATAGTATTTTATAGTAATAAACGATGAAGGAGCTCAATAATTAACGTAAAGACAAAACTAGCTGCAGACTGTAGTTCCAACCAAAAGCAGAATTTGGCATAACGTTTCACGGTAAAACAATTACAAATAAAAGACAAAACTTGATTCCATGACAATCGGAAACGTTTAGAGAAGCATTAGCAGAAGTTGACCTACCAGTGACTCTGACAAAACGTGAGAATACAAAAAGAAGTGGATCACTGAAGCTATCAACAATACTAATCACAAAGACAAAACAGCTAGGAAAAACCATTGGATGGCTGAAGAGACTCTCAGTCTTGTATAAGAAAAACGAAAACTTTACTTTAGAAACGGCACATCAAAATCAAAACAAAAAGAAATAGAGTTACTCACCATAAATACAATTATAAAACATTTATCTGCCAAGAACCTAGAGAACTACAGCCATAACTTTAGATCATCAAAAATAATAGTGGAAATAGGAATATGACAAACCTAGACAGTCTCGCAGAGCTGTGGAAACAATAATATATAAATATATATATATATATATATATATATATATATATATAAATATATATATAGAAATATATATATATATATATATATATATATATATATATATATAAAATCATAAGCCCATTTACCCTGAGGTGTCGGGTGTAATATCTTTAGTTACTTGCATGTACAATTTGTCTCCATTGCTTTTTATTTTTTGCTTGATTTCTTGCTTGTTCTTTGCTGATTCCTCGTGTCTCTAGGATTAAGGTAACATTATCATCCCATGTCTTCATTGGCCTGCTCCTTTGACCCTTGGTCTTTTGGTTTGTCTTCTGGCTTCCCATACTTTATTAACTGTTATTTCTTGATTTATTCTAACCATGTGCCCGTACCATCTTAGTTGGGCCTCTTCAATTTTCTTAATAATTGGTTGGACGCCTTTAAGATGTTCTCTGACCGCCTCATTCCTAATCCTGTCTAAGCTGGTTATACCCATTATTCTTCTAAAAAACCTTATTTCTATGCTCTGTATTTTCGATTTTAATCTATCGGTAAGCGTCCAACTTTCACTACCAAAAGTTAAAATCGGCACAAACACCGTCTTGTATATGGTCACTTTAGCTTTTTAGGATACTTCGTTTTTTGACAGAAATGTACTTTTAATTTCGTTTTACATCCGAGCAGCACTTCTGGAACTTATTTCAGTTTCTTCAGTTCCTCTGTTCTCTATTTGTACTCCCAAGTATTTGTAAGTATCGACTTGTCCAAGTGTATTTCCGTTAAGTGTTATCTTCGTTTGTTTTCTATTTTTTCCACATACCATTACCATCGTCTTCTCATTATTGATCTTCAAATTTCGTTTAATTAGTGCAGTGTTCCATACTTGTAAATTTCGGTTGAGTACTTCTTCATTTATCCAAAAATCACTAGATCGTCTGCGTATGTACACTCTGAGATCTACACTGGATCTAGATTTTTATGTACGGCATATAATTTCAATGTTTCTGCTCTAGTTTCTTTAATTATGTCATCCAAGACAATGTTAAACAGTGTGGGGCCTAGAACTCCTCCTTGTCGTAGACCCTCACTTACTGTGAACCCTTCGGATTCCATATTATCGGTTATGATTATGTTCCTTGTATGTTTATATATACTCATAATGGCTTGCCTGAGTTTAATTTTCACGCCCTTCTTTTTTAAATATATGTCAATCACCTTCCTCGGAGTACTATCAAATGCCTTTTACAAGTCTATAAAGTCTTGGTATAAGTCAGTGATTAAGTTCGTTTTGTATTAGTTTCTTGATAGTGAAAATGTGATCTTGGATACCTCTGCCTTTTCTAAATCCACTCTGTGATTATTCCATTTTAGAATCGACTTTTTGTAAAAGACGTTTTTCTAGTATTCTCTCATATACTTTGGACGGGATGCTCAGTAGTGTTATTCCTCTGTAGTTACTACATTCGCGTCTGTCTCCCTTTTTGAAAATGGTTAGAATTACTCCCACTTCCCAATCTTTTGGTATTTGGCTCTCATTCCATGCCCTATTACATACTTTTGTTAGTAGTTCAATGCCCACGTCGCCCATGTTTTTAAGCATTTCTGCTGTGATTTTATCAAATCAAGCCGCCTTACCTTTCTTAAGCTTTTGTATGATTTCCTTTGTTTCTGCTATAGTTATTTAATCTCGAATTTGGTCTTCTTGCTCTACCTCTTCTGGTTCTTCTGTGATAATGTCTACATCGTTTTGGATATTACGTAGATCCTCGAAATATTGCTTCCATCTCTCTAGGATGTGGTCATTGTCATGAAGTAGGTGTCCTTCTTTGTCCCTTATTTGCTTTGGTGTTTGTGGAGCCTTTTCGGATCTTAAATTCTTTAGGGTTTTAAAGAATAACTTTTCGTTAGGGTAGTAGTCTTCTTCCATTTTGTTTCCGAATTCTTCCCAACTTTTCCGTTTCGCTGCTAGTACCATATATTTGACTTTGATTCTTTGCAGTTTATATATTTGGTAGTTGTCTGCAGTTCCATTCCTTAAATAATTTTTCCAAGCTATCCTCTTGGACTTCACTTCTGCTTTTATTTTATCATTTCACCAGTTTCTACACTTTTTGCTTCTGTTATTTCTTGTTATTCTGCATGCTTGTTTACCACCGTTTAGGAGTGCTTCTTTCAGTATTTGCCAATTTTGGTCTAAGTCACAGTCATGTTCAGCATGCTCTGTTAGGTAGTTTTTAACGTAGTTTTCAAATTTGTTTGCTGTCTCCTTGTCCACTAGCTTATGTGACTTGATTACTTCTATAGTGGGTGTATCATGAGCTTTACTTGTTTTCTTGGTCTCTTTTGTTATTGATTTTTGTCGCACTCCCAAGCTGGTCCTGGCTACAACTAGATAGTGGTCACTATATATTTCAGCTCCTCCTTTTACTCTTACCTCTTTAATGCATTGCCTCGATGATCTATTTACTAACACATAGTCTATGATGGACCTTTCGCCTCTACTTTTGACTTCTCTTGTATATTTATGTGCATCTTTGTGTTTAAAAAATGTGTTCATTATTATTAAATTATTTTCTCTGCATATATCAATCATACGTTCCCCTTGCCATTTTTTAATTTTTGTCCATATGGTCCTAATACATCTTAGGTATGTTTATCTCTTACACCTACTCGACCATTTAGATCCCCTAGTACTATAGTATTGCCTTCTAAGCTGTCTATTATTTCTGAGGCCTTATCCCAGAATAGGTCTTTGCTAGCTGCTCTTTCGTCATCATTTATTCCATGCATAACGATGATATTGACTAGTTTGTGTTCCGCAGTTACCAGTCTTATCTTCAGAATTCTTTCTGAACTGCATTCCCAATCTTGAATATTCTTTATTAGGTTACTGTGTATCAGGCAGCATACCCATTCTTTTGCCCTTTTGCCAAGTGACACTGCACTGGTGATGAGGAAGTGTTCATTTTCTAAAAACTGTGTATTTTCCCTTCCTTTTTTTCTCTTATACCCAATAAGTCTATTCGATTTTTCTCAAATTCTTCAGCAAGTTCGACTTCTTTGTCGTTGAGACCTCTGACATTTCACGTTGCTAATGTCCATCCTTTGGGCTTTAGCGCTGCTACGTTATTATGGGCCGTGTCATTAAGCTTTTTCTTGTTTAATGCGGGTTTTACTTAGTTACTGTTTATATTCTCGCTCGCTGCTGACTGCATTTTTATGGGATTACCCTTTCTTGTCTCTCTTTGCTCACTATGGTCCTTGGTCATTATTTATGGATCTATCTTGGTATTTACTATCTATTTTATAACTACTTGTGTTCGTTGGCATTGCCTGGTTTGTCATAGTATTTTCGGCACATTTATTTATTAGTTTTTTGTCCCCATTTTGACTAGTTTGTTCTCTTTGTTGTCCCATTTTCAGCCGACCTTGTTGATCCATATTTTATTACCATCAAGTCCTACCTCCTTTCCTCTTTCTTTTTCTCATTGCTCAAGTTTTCTAATTGTTTTCTAAATTTATCTTTCTTTATTCGTAGTATAATCATTGATGTATACTTTTCCT
Source organism: Diabrotica balteata (assembly GCA_918026665.1). Lineage (NCBI taxonomy): Eukaryota > Metazoa > Arthropoda > Insecta > Coleoptera > Chrysomelidae > Diabrotica > Diabrotica balteata. Next base: position 80,707,452 of record OU898277.1, on the reverse strand, counting down.
TCTTCAACATGTTTTAGTTTAGATTTATTTTCCATAACCTTTACCTTTTCTTAATGTTCTGCTAATTTAATCAGATAGGTTTTCTCTCCCAGTTTGTGTGCCCTTTTTTTAATTTTAACATCTATTTTCAAATTGTGTTTAATAAAGTTGCTCATTGCCTCTTTTAAGATGCTTTGATCGTATGTTTCGATTGCTAATCCACTCATGACTACATTGTTTTTTCTTCTTTGTTTTTCCATGAATTCAATAGTTTCCTTGACTTTATTTAACTCCTTTTTAATTTTAATATTTTCCTTCTTCAGGTCTTTATTTTCTTCTCTTAAAGTCTGGTTATCAGCAATAAGTCTTTCTATTGCTTCATTACTTCTCTTTTGGGTTCTCTTTATTTCTTTAATGTCACTTGCCAGATTGTTTATCAAGTCAATTAATTTATCCAGTTTTGTCTCATTATGGTTATCTGCTGTTTTGGGTGGAGTCTTGTAGAGGTTTCTACTCTTCGTTAACCTTTCTTCTTCGCTATCTGAATCCTCATCTCTTTTCCTTCTTTTTGTACCATTATCCGTTGTTCCGTGGCTGTCCATACATGTTTTCTTTTCCAAGTATCTGTCCATTTTTGGCGCTAAGCACTGTTTTCTTTATTGCTATGAAGAAAATAAGGTTACGATCCCACGAATTTGTTGAGTTTGACAGGTGCGAACGGCTACGTCAAAAAAGTAAGTGATAAAAACGAGAAACGTATTGTAGAATATTTCAACTCATTATTATTACATGACGAGCACAATTATTGTCTTCGTTTTTTAGTAACCCGAAGAAGTGTACAGAAACGACGATCAAGGGCAAAAAATCAGAATGAGGCAAAGTTTTGCGACTCACGTTATATGCACAGAATATGAATAAAGTCTGATGGGGGCGACTATCATGATTCAATAATACAAAACATTACAAAAATTTAAGTACACGGGATGACTGCAAGTAACCTTCAACATTTACAGAAAATCAATACATTTACAGACGATAGGTTGTGCCCCTAAAGATAAAAGAGGTGTTAAGATATTGAATCTTTTAATGCACGACAAAGTTATTATAGCCTACGTGACAATTAATCCAAGACCTATCTATCTGAAACTTTAAATATACAAAACATTTTTTTGCTATTTCAATACATACGTAGACATATCCGGAAATTAAATTTGCTTACCAGACCTATCAAGACATTATTAAACGGGATTTTAATATAGGTTCTGGATATCCGCGGAGTGACACATGCAGTGAATGTGTTGAATTAAATGTAAAATTGAAAGCTGCAGACAATAGTGAAGAAACTTTCCAAACTCACATTTCTTCGGGAGCTTCTTCTATGTAAGGGTTAAATATTTTGTGATAGGGAAGAGGCATACAAAATAAAATCACGAAATTATCGCAGACAGCTCTCTATGTACACATTTAACATACATAATACTATCTAGTTCTGAGTTGTATTTTCACACTAATCCCGAATAAGTTGCAAAAAATATTCCGACGAAGTGTGTAAGTTTCTTTTTTATTTTATTATAAACTGTTTGTGTACGAAATTTCAAATCTATTGTAATGGCGTTGATGGACACTTAAAAACTATACTGTTATGAGATTTATTCACTACATAATAACTGTTGTTACACTTTTGCGGCCAATTGTCATAACTTATTCTCTAAAAGGGTATATCTACTTAAAACGCCACAAAAATTTGGGACTGATCAACCTCAAAAATAGAATAAAAATGCTTTCAGATTGGGAAGAAAATATATCCAATTCTTGCTAAAACCATCCCCATTTTTTGTCATCTCAGTAACCCAAGATCTTGTTAAAAAGTGGACCAAAATTTTTACCAATAGATGTCTGAAGAAATGCACTTTGGCATTACAAGAGATAAAAGAAATATTGTGCATGAGTTCTAAATTCCTTACTATATTGCATCGAGATTCATATCATGGATATAAGCTTGAAGATCTAATTCGTTTTTTCGCTTAGTCAATAAAATCTAAAAGCCTTAAAAAATCTGAGTTCTATTCGCCTAAGCAGTCGTATTTAACTTTATTTTTATAACTGATGTAAAATATAACGACATAGTATTTTTATTTAAGTTCTGCAAGTCTCGATATGCATGAGAGATGTATATTTTAATTCCCAATGAAAATAAGGCATGTAAAAAAAAAATAGTAATAAAAACAAGGTAACACTTGATCCAACAGTAAAAAGCAAGTCAACGATCTTGAAGCGAAATATAGTTAAATTCCTTTTTATAAAATATGTTCAACGATATCAAAAAACTAATAATTTTTAGAAGAATAAAATCGGTACCAACCAACACCATGCCCTTCAGTACTGAAGTCTGTAACAAGATATAAAAAAAACAGAAAATCATATAAAAGCTGAAATTTTTTAGTGCTTAGACCACTTTCTTAAATGAAATGTTTTATTCTGTTTTAGATTAAAAGCAGAGAACCAAAAAAACAAAAACAAAGTAGGAATAATATTGTGACAAAACACCTGTAATAGGTGCATCCATTGTTTTCTTGGTTAAAAAGGGGATATTACGCCACTAATATTCTATTTTTTTAAAAACAATTTGTTAACACATTTTTTTTATCGTAAATAGTTTTAAAACTTTAAAATTCGTTTTTCTCAAAATAATTTCCTAATGACATCCATGATTTTCTTCCAACTCCCTTCAGCTATAATCAAATTGTGAAATGAATAAATTCACCTGCAGTTCTAGGTAACAAATTTCTAAGAGACTTATAATGGCTATACCATACACATAGATCAAATTCAAAGTATTAAATATGCGCGACCTTTCAACCAACCTAATTACCATGTGTGTATACATACAAACTAAAGAGGAAATGATACATTTCAAATCGGAAAATTTGTTCTTCATAAATCTTATCTAATTTTAAACTCTACTTCCTGTATTGTGCGTGTGTAGATGGAGGCTTCTTCACCAACAAAGGATGACAATGCCGCGTTCGTTGTGTCCCGGATCGTTCCTACGTCCTTCGTCCTTTCTTGCCGAAGATGAATGTCCTTCCGGTCCAAGAAACGAACACGAGCATAGTCGCGAGTGTAAATAACAGTTAGGCAGCGGCGTTCGTTTTAATATTTTAAAATTATATAATTTTTGTAAAAAACACATATATTTTTTGTACAAAAATTGAATTATGTACCTATTTTAAAATAAATCTTTAAAATTTTACCATTTTTTACGAGAAGTGATTATTATAATATATGGTTGAATGCTCGAATATATGAATTTTACAAATAAAAAGCAGTTATTGAGCACAGTTTTTCTATTAAATATTGCATAAGTACTGTCGTTTTCAGAGCATCGTCACAAGCGTCTGAAATAAGCCAAGCCAACACCAAACACAGCACAAACAGTTTAAAAATTGTTTTGATGTTACATTGCGGGATACGGCAGGAGATAGAATGGTTCCTAGTCTTAATGTAAATTTTTAAAGTGACATTTGATATAATACAACTAAGATGGGCATGACTGAAAGTCCAACTGACCACTAATATAGTAGTCAATTTGATCTAGTAGTTGAGCTATTAGATGAAATATGAAATTATGTTAATTACTATATGTAGACTGTATAATTCAGATCTCACACTCAAACATGTCAGTCATAACCCAAGATACATTAGATATTATCCAAGCATATGTTATGCTGGGTTATAAGTTGTTTAGATTTATAATTGGTAGAGTTAACTTGCTTTGAACGAAGTGCTAAATATTGTTTCTGCTGTAATTCTTTGTATTGAACAACCCTTTTAGTTAACACCAATCACATTGTGGTATCTCTTCTCTGTCGCTGTGGTTTAAAGTTTATCTTGTGGTGAAAATGTTACAAAACATAAAACATGGGTAGTGCATTTTTAGTTTAGTATTCTTTGATATTTCAAACGCTCTCTACACAGTGTCAATGTTTTTCTATTTTATGTTGTTTATGTTGACTAACTGGTACATATTTTTCAGTACTAATTGTGTGTATGAAATTGTATTTTCTTATCTGTTAGAGCTCTATTTATTATTCCATAGTTTTCCGATGTTTCTAGTTGGACCAAATAGACTGGTGGAATCCATTTGGATGTCTTCTTGTTTACGGAATTTTTGTTTAACTTTAATTACTTCTGCCAATCTAATTATCAAATAATCGTAGGTTAGTCAAAGTATTTTTGCCAGCAGCTTATGGACAAGACATTTATTTATGTGATATTATTACGGCACACTTATCGTTTTAAGAAAAATTTTCGAATGTAAACTTAAGTCCACAGTGTCTTTCTAGTAATATTTTAGATTACAAACTTTATTATTCGAATAATAACTTTATAATTTATAAATAATAATAAAATTTTTATTGCATCTCTATAACCCCTATCCTTTAACAATTAAAATTTAATATAAATTTACATAAAGTATTGCATATAATTTGTACGGACTAACAATTGTTTTCACTATTGTATTCAAAAATTAGTTAACTTAATATTTTATTTGCACATGTTTCTTAATAGATTAATAACTGTAAATCTGATATATTTAGTTTCTGACACAATCAATTAAAATTTTACTATATATTTACTTAGTTTTTTAAAGATTGTTACAATATTAATTATAAATTAGATACCAATATCTATTTAAAATATTTGGCCTCTATATCAAATTTAGTTCTGATTACTTTATATCATATAAATTAATGACTACATTTGCAATACTAATAATAAGAAAATGTGTCATATTATACCCTCCAACTACATTAATAATATGAGTTTTATCTCCAAAAAATTCATTACTAACCTAAAAAAAAATACTAAAAAAACAACTAATTAGCCAGTTCCTTTAGCACATAAAAGTAATGTAGTGCACCTTCTACAAACTTCCCAGTTTTAAATGAAATGTGTGTTTTTGTCCTTTGAGTTTTTCTGTTTGTCCTTTAAAAGATTTTTATTATCTTTAAATATCATTTTTACCATTTGACATCATAATTTTATTTTTTCTCTACTAAAAATAACCAATATCTGATTTTTATTTGTTTGTTAATTATATATTGGATCATTTGCAGATCCGAGCTAACATTAAAACGTTTATCTTATTCTACCTTAATATAGTGCTTTCTGTTCTTATTTGATATTTTAAATAAGAAACCCACATTTTCAAAATACACGGTGAACCAAATTTATTCTTGTTCAAATGGGTTCATGCAAAAAACTATTCCATGTTTTAATTCATCGATAGTGTTAAAAATAGACTTTTCGTGAACCACGGCTTCTAATGTACTTCAAATAATATAATACACTGGGTTAAGATCAGGGCTATCAGAATTTATTTTAACACCAGCGTCTACAAAATATACTTCTGTTTTTCACTTCATTGATACTACTACTGAAACTATCACAGAGGTGGAAAAATGACTCCTTTGAACTAAAGTAAATCTAGCGGTGTATCAAATTTTTTTCGAGCATCAGATTAAACATTTTTATTTTGCAGGTGTTTTGGTTAACGGATTGAAAAAAATTGTTATTTTGAAAACCACATTTTTTCAATTTGTTGTCTACTTCTGAACGTCCTTAACAACTGTCTGCTTCTTTCAAATCATGTATTCCTTGCATCTGCAGATATTGTTTGACAATATTTTTTTCAAATGGTTCCTTATTATTTTACGCACAATTGTGCATTTATTATTTGTTTACTTAAAACATCACTTTGTCCAACATTGTCAGGGAATTCCCATAGTATGCGAATAATTGGACTTCTGCCAGTTTTTGTTCTTCCTTTTCCTAATTTCATATTAATGGAACCATCATTTTCTCTAAAATGTTTTAAGAAGTAACTGACGGTGCTCGCTCATTTAACATTTTTATAATTCTTTTGGTGTCATATTTTTTTGACTCAAAGACTTAATTAATATTTTATCTTGAACTCTTGGTAAACAAACAATTTTTAAAAATGACAACACAAAACTAATCAATGTCTGCTAAAAGTTGTCGTGAGCAACGTTAAACATCGGATAGTATTTTGTTGGAACCAATTCGGCCAAGAAATTATAAACCGATCAATTGAACAGTAGCGTTGAAGACTGCAAGCTGCAGTAAATAATCATAGGGGACATTCCATAAAGATTTTAGTTAATTTTTTAAGTTGTTTTGTTTATTTTGTTTTTGTATTTGTAATTTATATTTTCTTTTTGAGTAAAAATATAAATTTATTAAATATGCTTTGTAGGCACTTTCAGAATGTCGTAATACTTTGGTCCAAAATAAATGTTTAAAAAAATTTTACACGATTTTAATGGTAGTCTATACGGATACTTATTAATAGCAATACCAACTTTCAAATAAATTAAGCCTAACATGTATATTTCTACAATACACAATTTTTTCCAATATAAAAGTACATTAATAATATTAATAATAAGTCATTTAATAAGTCATCTACCGTAGATCTGAAGATGCATAGAAAATTTTAGTATGCTAAGCCGGTCCTCGGTTTTAAAATAAATTTATTGTAAGTAAGTCTTATTCTTATTTTTTTTAATTAATAGAAAAAAATTAAATAAAATATTTTGATATGTTAAAAGAAAAACGGTCTGAACTACGAGGGAAATTAAAAATGTTCGTATAATAGTAATTCGTTTAGTAGTTTAGAGTTCGTATAAAGTAACCATTAGGAGGGCTTCTGTGAAACTGTTATTATGTGTTTCATCAGTTGACGCTCTAAATGAGCTTATTTAAAGCCTTTATTTTCAAATTCAAATATGGCTCGAAAATAAAAATATTCGACCCACCGATTATGATTGCTGGTCCACCAACTAAATGGTAAATAGGCCTGCAACAAAAGAACCCATTTTGATCAAAACGTAGCAAGTGAGCTATTGATGAACCTAGTCATCATCATCATCATCATCATGAATCAGCCAATCGCGTCCACTGCTGGACATAGGCCTCCCTTAATTCTTTCCAGTGTTCTCTACACTGGGCCGCTTGTAGTCAGTTTCCCGCTACACGTTTTATATCATCGGTCCATCTAGTCGTTGGTCGTCCTCGGGTTCTTTTATAGTTCCTGAACCTCCATTTCATAATACGTCTTGTCCACCGTCCATCTTGTGTTCTGGCTAAGTGCCCTGCCCAGTTTCACTTAAGCGTCGTGGTTCTTTCGATGACGTCTTAAACTCCTGATCTTTGCATGATTTGTTGGTTTGTTATGTGGTCTCGAAGGCTCACGTTCACCATTGCACGTTCCATGGCTCGTTGTGTAACTCTGAGTTTGATGAACCTAGTACAAAGTCAAAAACTGCAACATTTTACTACTTTGATGGGAAAAATTAAGGATGGGTTCCGGTATAAAAAGAAGAATGAATATTATACTTTAAATATATTCTGAACATTTTTAACATAATATCTGATCTTATTTAATTATATATTTTAACTATTTAAATTCTTCTTTTATATTTTTTAAATTCCTCTCTATGAAATTAGTATTTTCATATTTGCTGTCAAGTTTAGAGAACCCTTTTTTGTTAATTATCTCAGAAGAATAAAAGCTTTTAAAATACAGAAATTCTTGGAAATTCTCCAAGGACCACCCTGTAGGCTTTAGGTACTTGAGTGGATTTGTCAATACCTTAAGAAGGGACAGATCTTCTTGAGACGTCTAATGCCTAAATTTACAATTTCAAGTACAAGAAAAAAAATTTATTAAAAAACCTTTATAAAAGGTATATATTTAAATAATAATATATACCTTTTATAAAGGTTTTTTAAAAAAAAAATTTTAATATATGGTATACAGCCAACTACAGGAACGTAGATTTCTTATGGATTTTCAAGTACAAGACTTCTATCAGTGCGTCGCGATGTCAAGCGATGCGCGCCGACGCTGATTTTTCACCTGCTAATAAGCATCACTGCTAAGTTACTACCTGCCAATCATTACGATTAGTAATTAATTTTTTTACAGATGAAGATTTATGAGTTTTGCCAATTCTATATTTTATTTCACTCTTTACATCTATCAAATAGAATAGAATAAACACGGATGCTTTTTTAAAATGATAATAAAAGTAATGAATTTAGGGAAACAAAGAAAGAGATAATATAAATAATGAAGAATCATTGCCAATGCTCCTGGAGAACAAAGAAAAATAAGAAGAGTTTCTGATTCTACAATGTGGAAAAAAAATCAAATAACAACAAAAAGACAAAAAGAGAAAGCCTCTATTTCTTTTCGTAGTAAAATTTTGCCTAAAAAAAAAGTGAAGAAAGAACACTGCAATAAATGTCCAAAAAAAAAATTTTTTGGACAAAACGAGAAACGATTTTCATAGGGTTTTTGGGATATTGAGAGCATTAAAAAACAGCATTAATTTAGGTAAAGAAGAAAAAAATTCAGTATATCAAGGATTTTTTTTAAAACTTTAGACATATCTAAAACTTCTGTAAGGAGAATTATATCTAACACCCTCAGAAAAATATAGTATAATCTTACAAACGATGTTATCATATACCTGTAAATTAATGTCCTGGAATTGTTAGAAAATATTATTGATCATATTATAAATTTATGTCCTCGAGTCTTTGTCAACTATTTTCCATTCACTCCTGTCTGTAGATCTCTCCCAATTGCTTCTATCTTTCTCTATCTTACGCCAATCTAATCCGCTGTTTTCCTGTCACTGCTCTTATGTCATCTACCTATCTTTTTTGAGATCTTCCTATGCTTCTTGTAGTCGTCCTTTATTCTAGAATTATCTGTGTTCACCTGTTGTCATTATAGCGGGCTACGTGGCCTGCCCACTGCCATTTCCTTTTTGTAATTTCTTTCGAACTGGTAGTATGTATGTGTTATAAACCTTTTTCTTTGAGTTTACAGGAATGGAGGTGTTTTTCAAGATATATGCTAGTTTGCCAAAAGCACCCCAATATGACCTACATATACATAATGTTTAACATTTTCTGTGGTATGATTTTGTATTGTTTTATTTGTCTGGTCTTAGCTCAGTATTTTTGTTTTTGTTCCTTTTAAGCCTACCGCTCCTGAAACTGCATTTAATTGTTGTAACATATCATTTAGTTCTTGGATATTATCGGCAATTAAAACTATGTCATCTGCAAATCTTAAGTGGCTTAAGTACGATCTATCGACGTTGATAGCCTTGTGGTTCCATTCTAGTTTTTTTTAAATGTGTTCTAGAGAAAGGGTAAATAGTTTGAGATATGCTGTCTCCTTGTATTACTCCCCGCTGTAGTTTTATGGGATTAGTTTTTGTGCTTTCGTCCAGATTTATTTGAATGGTGACATTTTTATATATGTTTTTAATTATGTTAGTGTATCTTGAATCTATACGCGTATTTTCTAGAGATTTAAGCACTGCCCATAATTCGATGGAATCGAGTGCTTTATGGAAATCGACGAATGCCATATGGATTGGAACATTATACTCGGTACATTTTTCTATTAGTGTTCTTACGGTGTGCAAGTGGTCTATGGTATTAAAATGTTTCCTGAATCCAGCCAGCTCGATAGGTTGATAAAACTCAAGCTTAAGTGTTAGGCGGTTGGTTATGATTTTGGTTAGTAATTTATACAGATGTTATAGCAAGGATATCGGTCAGTAATTCTCTATGTTTGCTTTGTCTCCTTTCTTGAATTGTAGAATGACTTCGGAGTTGTACCATTCATGAGGAATCTTTCCTTTATCAATTACTTTATTAAATAAAATATTAAATACCCATTTTCCGCCATTTCCGCCACATCAACTGAAATTTTATCCTCTCCCGGACATTTATTCGTTTTTAGTAGATTTGGGTCATTCTTGAGTCATAGTCGGGTATGTCCGGTATTTCTTCTGAGCCGGTGTTAATTATTGTTCGTTCACTACATCGTTGTTGTAGTTGTGTATTTACCGAGTATAATTTAGTGTAGAATTTTTCAATGGTCTCGCTTATTTCCTTTCTGTCTCGGACAGAAACGTTTTTCTCATTTTTTATTTCTATGATTTTTGTTATGCCACTTAAGTTTTTTGCTTTCAGTACTTTCATATTGCAGTTATCTTGTATTATATCTTTTATTAGATTGTTAGTGTGGTTTCCATGATTGTTGCTAATCGCTTTCTTTACCTTTTTGTTTAAACTTTTGAAGCTGTTCAAAGTTTGATCTGTTCTGTTTCGTTTTTTGAGCATATTTTCTTCACCGATGTTGTTACAGTTACTTTGTTTAGTTTTGTTTAGTTATTTTGTTGGCTAGTCCGTTTATGTCCTTTTGTTTTAGTGTCTCTATTGATTTTAGTCTTGTGCTTAGCTGTTTTTGGTATTCCGTTTGTATTCCGTTTGTTTTTGAAACAGGACATCGGTGGTGGAGATCGTTCTCATTTAATAAGTTTCTTTCGTCCTCGAGTACCGTCTCATTACTGCCGAAAAGATACCCTTAAGAGGCTATTGACTCAAATGTTTAAATAATGTACGGCATCTATAAAGAATACTGCTTAAATAAAAAACTTAAGTCAAAAAAGCTGTGAATATTGCAGGCATATTGTTAATACGGAATATAACTTGTCATTTTATACTCCCATGAATGACATGTGCGACAAATGTTTCTTAGCTGAATTCAACTCAAAAGTAGTCCACTTTTGCACAAAAACTAATGCAAAAAAACTCTGTATAACTTAACAGTTTAATGTTGCTTCCAAAGAGGCTTACTTAGATACCTACAGTGGACAAAATCGAAATGTTAATGCGGTTGAAATATTTCTTTATGTCGTTAAAAATTTAAAAAGTCTTTTTACAATCAAGCACTTTTTTTCAGACTGGCCATTCCATAATGGAATGCGATTCTATGCATGCACAAATAAAACAGAAAGTCGACATGTATACATTTTTGATCCAAGTGGTTGGTACATCATTATAAGAACATAATTCAGAAAGTTTAAGTAGGGAGTAATTGCAACGAATTAAACAGCGCTTTCCGATTTTAATAGCTCGACACAAAAAACTATACCCAATAAAAAATTTGTTAAAAAACAAAATAAATTGGTTTCGGTTTAAAAAACAAAAAAAAGCCTTACCCCGTGTGTGAAGAATTTAATATTTCAACTAATATCTCTGTAAGACGAAGTTAGAACAAAACAGGTACAGGTACAGAACAAAAGGTTTTTATAATTTAATCTGAAAAGAATGTATAAAAGTACCATGGCTATTCCTCTGTAAAACATAAACAATCTTATAGAGATTCATCAAGATGTAATTTTTAAGCTTCTTTAAACAAGTGACATGGAACAGACGGGAACGAGATAGTGATTATCTGATTATATTAATTTTTTTGTATTTTTTTACTATTTGTCTATTGTATAGTATGAATACTAAAATTAGCAAGACATTTACTTGCAGATAATGATTGACTTAACAGAAGTTAAACAGCATCGAGCTCGTCAACGGCAACAAGACGCTACATTAAAGGAACATTTATTTAAATATCATACCGAAGTAGTACCGAAAAGTACCAAAGGAAAGATTTTTTAGACTCTACGATGTAAGTGACAAGCGTATCTGTCGCATTAGAAAACTTCTTTCGACTAGAAAGACGCCACAAGATTTATGAGAAAAATAGGAGTACAGTAAAACCTCGATATAACGGACTACTTGGGGGACTGGGTGTTCGTTAAAGCCCAAAGTCCGTTATATAAAAATATGTTTAAAATAAATAAAAAACTTTTTTTAAATATCTATGTAGCGTATTTAGATATACTATATAAAAAATACAAAATTTTTTTTAATTGTGAAGTTGTGAAGTGACGTTGCTGTTGATATCGACGAGCTTGCTGTCGGTAATCCTGTTTTGAAAAAGGAATCAAATTTCATTTGCACTTTCGATGTTTGCTGTTTTTTTATGATCAACTTTCTAAAATTACAAAAATGCCTAAAATACAGTTGAACTTCGTTATCTGATGAATAATCAATAAATGTTACAAGATCGTCGAGATGCGATCTTACTTCTGATAACTTCATTTTTAGCAGTGTTGTTTTGTCGTCTTTTTCGCTATCTTTACTTCCATCCTCATTTTTTAGGTTCATACCTTCATCTGCTATTTCACTTTCAATCATGATGTTATACTCAGGATCACCTTCATCTAGTTCTAGCCTAAATCTAAACATTTTCTTCAACTACATGTTTTCCGCTATTATTATGTATTGTCCTACAGAAATCAGTAACTTCCAGAGTCTAAATCTGTGTTAGCATCTTGAGCATCAAACAAATTCTTCCAACTATTTCTTAATGTTTGCTCTTTCACTTCTTCCCATGCTGCAGCAAAATTAAAAATTGTTGATTTTAAATTGTAAGACCTTAAGTTTTGCAAGGTCCGCTGCCCTCTTGTATGTTTTGCAATATCTCCGTCGTGGAATACAACCATTACTTCGTCTAAAAATTTCTGCGATATATTCATTTGGTTGCCAAAAGTATACCCTGAACCATGGGTTGAAAAAGCGATGTTGTATTTTTTTGTCAAAAACGAGGTGAACCATCTTCCACTTCTTGGAGCTATAATATGAAACGGGCTGATGATGCATTATATCTTTTAAAACTTTAGGTTTACGAGATTTAATAACCATTACAGTAGTCAATCTATGCGATCCATCTGCGTTACCACAAAACAGTGATGATACTCTGTCTTTGCTGATTTTTCTTCCAGAATTGTATTTTTCATATTTGGAGGCTTACGTGCTTTTAGGTAAAGTACGCCTTAACAAATTAGTTTTATCAATATTGCAAATCTGAGATTCTAATAGCATTTTGTTACTGATATGTTCCACTTAATTTTGCCTAAAAAGTTCCATTTCTTCTTTTGGTGCAGTTAAAGCTTTGTTGTAAACTCTTTTATTAATGATTCCGTGTATTTTGCGAAAGCGCCAGAGCCATCCAGCACTTGCTCTGAATGGTATGTCCATATGATTTGCTAATTTAATTTCAGCAGATTTCAATTCGACTGCCCGCACTGGCACTCCACTGAAACATTGTTGGCCGTACCGTTTTAAGATTGCTTCTTCTAGTAAAGTTTCAGAAGCCAATTTCATTTAGTTTGCTTTTGTTTTTTATGTCCGAAACAGTGTGCTTTTTTATGCCATATTGATCACATATATGAGACACAGACGTTTCAGGCACAGACTCCAACTTCTGTAGAATTTCTAGTTTTTGATTGATCGATTTCGATTGTTTCTTTTTCGTTTGTTCATATTTAAAGGGCAGGATTGCAAAAATTTTATTTATTTACTAGCGTACACTAAATGTGTTCATTCACAACGAATAAACTAGAACTGCTGTAGAGTGGTGAGTAACCAGTGTGGTAATCAGCCATATAATAATATTATAAACCTACGCGTTATTATATTGTAATTAAGAGTACGTTTTTTTTTTGCAATTTAACCGAATTTTTTGTCCATTATATCTGAAATCCATTAAATAGGTCCATTATATCGAAGTTTTACTGTAGTAATAAAATATGTTAAAGTGAAACCACAGAAGTGCACAATCATATTAGTTCCATTTCAACAAAAAAACGAGATTATAAAGATGTTTTGTACCTTAGTGAATGTTTGCTAATGTAAAAAATTCCTAAACTGAGTCGTGACATGTATCTTGAAGGTAATGTTAAGTATAGTGTTTACCATAAGTACTTTAAGGAAAACTTTATTCTTAGATTTGGCCGGCCACCTAGTGATACAATGTAATTTTTGTGAGGAAAAATCGTTTAAAAGGCCCTAGACTTGCTCTAAACTGCAAACAAGATTTCTGCAGCACAACTAATGGTGCACAAACTTAGTGCCAAACAATATTAGTGCCTAGACTTTATGCAAAATATAGATTTACTAAAAGTTGACTGTAAACAATTTTTGTGTTTACAAGTAAAAACAAATAATACTCAGTTTTACTTATATCACGAAGTCCAGGCAAAAAAAATACAATAAAGGAAATCTTTCAGATTCAGGAACTGAACTTTATTTATTTTCTGCCAACTATCGGAGTCAAAATAATAATCATACATTGATTCGGGTCCTTTTAACTCGTGCTTTCAACCGCCCATTCACAAAAATTAAAAATTTCTTCCCTCTTAAAAGGGCATGGATTCTTACCTACTAATAGAAAATTTAGCGCCATAAAACGCCCTATTAGACATTGCAGCCGAATATACATGATATATCAGCTATGTGAATTGATTTGCTCTGCTAACCGCAAATCCCAAAACAGTGCTAAACTCATAGATACGTGAAGTATAATTAATTTTGATAATTTGTCTCGCGCATACAAGAGGAGATTTTTTTCTAATGAGAGTGCTGCTCTCTCATTGACAGAGTAAGACTATTTTAATACATCATATACCAATACTTTAAATATTGTCTGGGCAATAAGGGTAATATCGGAGTTTATTTCAAACATCGGAGTTCATTCATACACTTAATGTAGCTGATAGTGCTCATCATTACTATAGTAATTTCAATGTCAGTAAACTTGACCCACAAACCATTCAGCTCTCTAAAGCCCAAGTTTATACTTCTCGAGTGCTACCTCTAGAAAATGAAGAACTTGAGGACCTTAAAAAATCTGTAAATGTTACCCTTAAAGATTTTTTTGTAGATATAAACTTTTCATATCAAAATTGTTAGAATATATGTGTTGATAGTAACTTGTAGCAACGTTTAGTGTTTTAGCAATATATACTGTAATGTGTTATAATTAGACTTAGAAAAATATACAAATAAAAAAGTATGAAATATGTGCATAAATATGTAGCATTTAATGCAAAATATGCAGTATTTTATGGAAACTATGCATATTTATCAAGAAAATATACATTTAATAAAAAATATTTACCAAATTTTTTTATTTACAAAAATTCTTACAACATTACAAATACATAACATATTTATACAATTATTTTAACATATAAATATTATTTTAAATTGTGGTAACAATAGACTATCAAATGATGGTCAAAATTTTCTAACAAAAACTTATGGCTTTAATCCTAATACATATATTTGCAAATAGAAAAACTTCTTTCGACATCAACTGATGTAACTAGAGCATTTTTCAAAATTACTTTAATAGATTGTTCTAAATGAAGTGGTTGGTAAAATGTCCCAGCTAGTGCTTGAACCACTTCAGAAAGAACCTGGAAACCACTATTTTTTTCCAAGGTTACTTTAAATTTTTGAAAAATTTTCTTTCCAATAGCACCTTTAACGTTTTGACACAATGACAAATTCTTTTATTAAAAGTGTACTCTCTAAAAATGATAATTTGGAGGATTCTAATTGAGTTATAGTCTTCTAGACAAAACTATAATTTGATTTTATGAATGGCAGTTGCTGTTGTTGGAGGGTGTTATTTTGTAAGGCTTGCTTAGCTTTCAATAAAGATTGGCAACTATCATCCGTTAAAAGGTTAATTATTTTTTTAAATAAACCAAATGATCTTAGCTTAGTAGAAATTAGCTGCTTCCAAAAATGTTCCCCAACGTGTTAAAATGTGTTACGATGGCAGTGGAATAGCAGGAAGCATATCTCTGTAACATTGTATTCTTACAGGTGATTTTAGAAATACCTTTTTGACGCTCACTATTAAACTGTTAACTAGTGGACATTACTTTCTTACCGTTTTTTTACCGTTACATGACCCATGCATGTAAAAAATGTTGTTAAAAAAATTTCTTAATTGGTTTTGAAAAAAATTAACTTTTTTTAAAGTACCATACAGAAATATTATATATAGTTAAATTTTAATATCTAGTTAGATATGAAATTTCAGTGCTTATTAATATAGAGCTTATTATTCCTTCATCAAATATTGATCGTTTCGATGGTTGTGTGTTGTCAAACCATCATTAGTAATGCCCATTTCAGAATTCATCATCATTATCGTCAATTTATAAATAAACTAAATATATGATTTTGATATTGTGCAGCAGTAAGTTGTGCCTTCAAACAAATGATACCCATCAATTTCTATGATATTGATTATTCTCTTACTATAAACCACTGTCTACTTGAAAATTTTGAACCAGTGCTGGGTGTATATAAAAAAAAATGGTATATAATTTATTTGTCAACGTCTCTGAAAAATTGCACATAATTTTCCGGTGAATTTTTAATTTGTCAGTTACTTAAATAAAAGAAGTTTTTGCGATTTCTTTTTATTTTTCATCTTACAGGTCTCTTTTCCTGATATACTTTCCAGCTTTTCTTTTCCTTTATCTTCTTTATCTTTTCCTTTTTGAACGGTTTTCTTCTTAGCGTGTTTGCCATTCTTTGCAGGTGACCTTACTATATCGATTGTTTTTTGCGTTATCAGCTATTGCGAATTTATGTTCCATTATACTTCCTATTTTATTATACATTTTACTTTGACGCTTTTTCTATCGCTCCCTTATTAAAACTATCGGCTTTTATCAAGTCTTTTATATAATCAAGTCATTTTAAGTGCTTTAGTTTTTTATTACATTATAATAGTAATCCATTTTATGTTTTTTTCAAGCCCCAGAAATCGTACTCCAAAATTTTATTTGTAGTCTATTTACAATAAAGTAATGCAGGCCATTCACATTCCGACTTGTGGTACGACTAATGGTCCAACTTCTGCAGTTGGATCTGAAATCAGACCATGAGTGGGCTAGTTGGATTAGTTGGACAACTAGTGGTACGACTCGGAACATCCAGTGGGACGACATGAAGATCCGACTTCGGACTGGCGACGAAGTCGGAGCGTGAATGGTGAAGTTGGAAGTCGGATCACAGGTTGGATCGAAAATTTCCTCAGTCAGTTGTCCTTCGGCAACTGTTACGTGAGATTTCTATGAAATACTTTACGCAAAGTTCTCTAGTTCGCGAATATTTAATAGAAAATAAACTTTCAATTGCACGAAAATTACCTCTTTGTTAGGGCAAATTATTTTCCTTTCTGTAGATCTATTTCAGACATTCCCATACAGGTAAATTTCCGATACTCCGGATTGGCTACGGAAGAATTATCAACAAACAATGAAAATTAAATCATAGTTGTAGCAAAAGATCCCTAGTTCGCAAAAAAAAAATAGAAAATAACTTTCAATTGCACGAAAAATTATTCCTATTAAAAATACACAACACACACAACAAAATAAATCCCAGCTCCAGTTTAAAATAAATAAAATATAGATTTTATACCTACACAAATCTTTAAAAACTATAATTTTTTCCTACATCTTAAAAAGTCATAAAAATTAAGAGTTGAAAATATTAATTAGTTCAGCCTTGGAAAAATAACTAGAGAAACCAAACCTAATTTTTAAACATACATATATATATATATATATTATATTTTGCGTAGTGTTTATTCGATAAATTTTTTGGTTAAGCGATGTACACCATCGTTAAAACAACCTAAAACTGAAGTTGGACCGCTAGTTGGATAGAAAGTTGTAGCGTGAGTGGAGACTAACATTCAACTAGTAGTCCTACTAAGTGGGACCACAAGTCGGAACGTAAATGGTCTGTCTTAGGAATTGGATGGATTTTAATTAGCGTATACTTAAAAGTTGATATAAATGTGGGTACAGAGAAAGTAATTAAAAACCTAATTATATGCTATAGACGTGATAAAGATGCAACAAAAAACCCGAAAATAATTAATTCTGGAACAAACGGAAAGAAATAATTAGCGATTGCTAAGCGAAAATAGTAATAAGAGGAAATTTCAATGCTAGAGTAGAAAAATAAGAAGAAAAATGGAATGATATTATAGAACCATATGAAGAAAACAAAATCATCAATAATTGAAAACTATTACTTGAATTTTATTTAGCAAATAACATGATGATTATAAATAAACATTTCCAACGAAAACAGATACATAAGATCACAAAAGAAGTTATATTAATAAACGAACAATTAATTATTGACTATGCTATAGTACATGAAACAGAGTGAAGCTGGATAAGAGACGTAAGGGTAAGAAGAAGCTATGAGATAGGAAGTGATCTTGCTGGAGACGACATTTAACAGCAAAGGAATACAAACAAATCACACAGAAGACAAGAATAAGAAATATCAAAAAATAATTAAAATACATAAACTAAGGGAAGAATCAATAGAACTCAAATATAGAGACAAATTAGAGAAGTAAAAGGACAAGAAAGAAAATATGGAAAGAATACGTACAAGACAAAACAGAACAAAAAAATAAAAGATACAAAATACAGAAAATTAAAACTTAATAAATAGCCAAAAATAATAGCCTTAGTTTTATAGATATGGAAAAGAAAAAGTTTTATCGACATGGAAAGTGCATTTGTTTCAATCGAAAGGAAATCTATATCCAGGAGGTAAGGTATTGATAATCTCTTTATTATAAAGAATATCAACGAAAAGAGACATTTGATAAGAGAAGAAACGCACATATAAAGGAATCAATGTATTTAACTAAACACTAAAATTAACAATCAAAGTGATAACAAAGACACTAACTGAATTATGACACTAGCAGAAGAACAACAAGGTTTTAAATCGGGAAGATCATGCACCGATGCTATATTTAGAATGCAGCAAGTGTAAGAGAAATCATTTTAATACAACAAACCATTATATCTATGTTTCATGGAATTTAAGAGGGCATTAGACCTGATCGAATTAAAATACGTTATTCACTTATTGTAATCAATAGAAAAATAAAAACGATCGAACGTATCTACAAAGACAACACGATAAAAGTGAAAGAAGAAGGACCTTATTGAAGCTGGCAATAAAATAAAACAACAGGGTCCTATTCTATTACTGGACCTGATTATAGATGAAATTATAAAAAAAAATAAGAACTAAAAATGTATACCACATGAAAAAAAGACAACTTAAAATAATCTGCTATATAGATATCGCAATAGTACTCTCTCAAAGCTAAGATGATTTACAACGCATGCTACATGAATTTATTAAAAATTTGGATAATTTAACATGTTAATTTCACCAAAGACGACAAATTAAAGAAAAGATTAATTCAATATGACAAGATACATGGAAGAACTCTCCAACCAAGCTGTACGAAGTTGATAAGAATCATAAAAAATTCCCAAAATTCCCGAAATTTACAACAAGTAACTTTCACTCGCCTCCGGATTGGTCATACTCGGTTAACACACGACTACCTACTAAATTGTACTGATAAACCTGTGTGTGACATGTGTAAAAGTATCTTAACGGTAAAACATTGTTTATTGCAGTGCCCCAAGTACGATGTATTTTACAACGCAAAATGTATAACATTACATCAACATTAAACAGTGCTCTTGGAAAAGATAGTAATACTAAAAATATTTTCGCCTTTCTCAAAGACTGCCAGCTGATATCAAAAATATAATATTTTACTGTGTATAGATCTAGGTTTATTTCTATTTATGTATCGCTATAGTTAATATTCTATTGTTAAGTTCTAACTTTGTATCACAATCCATACACGCTAATAACCCTGCGTGGTTGATGTGTCATATAAGGAAAAAATAAGACGACAAAGTGCATGGTTACAACAACAAATTTACTAAAATATATATTGGAGATGAAAGGTCAGATAATCGAACAACTGATGGAGTTTAAATATGTGGCATCACGTTATCTAGCTACGGAAAGCTAAAAACAGAAGTAAAAAGTAAAAGATCAAGTGAATAAAGCAGGTAGAGCAATAAGTTGCCTGAATGAAACAATATGGAGAAATAAGAATATCGGGAAAGAAATGAAAGGCAGAATTTACCAAACAATCAGCAAAACAATAATGACAAACGCGGCAGAATCACGTCCTGACACAGAGAGAACAAAAAGGATATTAAAAAGAGTAGAGATAAACACAGATCGCATTTATAGACTTAGAAAAGGCGTATTATAATGTACTAAGGTAAAAATTATGAAAAGGTTTATAAGACCATAGAGGCGATAATTATTATTTTGGCAGAAATTTACAAAAACAACAAGGTCTACATTCGTGTTGAGAATATGTTATCTTCTTCTATTTTTTATGTAGACATGATTCTGCCCGTTTTGTAATTTGTCTGTTTAGTAAGTTGTTTTATCGTTTTCCTCGTCTTCCTATGGTTCGTTTTCCTATTGGGAAACTGTCTCTTGCCATATTTATACTCTATTTGTTGTCATTTTATTGTTATAGTTGCAGCCATTAGATTTATCACCACTCTTATAAAGAGGAACAATAATGGCTGTCTTTAGGCAGTCTGGAAATATACCTATTTCAAAGAAATCGTTAATTAGTAAGATCAGGACTTCCGATACATTATTTGTGAGATTTAAGAAAATTAATTTTTATAGTTAGTCCATCAGTATTAAAGAAAGATTTGCTTTTGATACTACTGATTGTCTGGATCAGTTCAGATTTATCAACTGGTCTTATAAAGAATGAATCGAGACCTTGTTTGAATTGGGAATATAGGACATAGGATCTTGTTGTGGCAAAATAATTTATATTATATTTTTACTTATATTAACGAAGTATTTATTTAAATTTGTAGAATTTTAAAGAGAAAATGTTTAAGCTGTGTTAGTTTTCTTTTAAAGATCGTTTATTATGGACCAAGTTTTCCTTGCAACATTAGCTGTTTTGATAACTTTTAGATATATTCTTCTCTACTTAGAGATATATTCAGTGACAAATACATTAGTAGTAAATTTCTTGATGTACAGTAGTGAACGCATATTCTTGGCTGATATGCGGATATCCTTGGTAGTCCCGGGTTTGTGATGTTTTGACCTTATTGTAATTAAAGGAAATGTGGAAATGGAAAAAATATAACCAATAATTATGGTAGATGTTGTTTTAGTCATTCTTGTAGAAGAATTAACGTGCATTGTGACACGATACGAACAGCCTTGTGGCTAACGGCCTTTAACTTACTTCTTTTATTCTCAAATATCTTAATATTATTGCGTTATCATTTATTTTATATTCAATATAACTTGGCATTTCACTAAACGTCCACTCTACCCAAAAGGTGTATTATTAATCATCCCTTAGGTACTAAAATTCTTCCCTCAGAACAGCCTTTTTAACCCAGTCTATTATTATCGTCTTTGTTGAAACTTATACTTAGTTGTACGGCTCGAGTTGACATTGTTTAAATGTACTTTCTAAGCCTTAGACTATCCAACACTTAGTCTCAGTTCCATAGAATGTCTTAAATCGCCTCGTCTTCAGTACGACAAAATCTTTAATATGCAATTTCTGTCGATCTGATTTTAGTGATATGCCCCTTGAGACGATAGTGTCCTAAAGGAGACCTACGATAATTCACAGATTATTCCTATTCATATCTACTACATTATTGGATCTTTTTTTTCGAAGTTTTTTTATATATAACACTTGCTTAATTTTGTTACTTTTAATATCAGTGACCAGCACACCTACAGTAAATTTACTTTGTTACTTTTTCCAATTTGAATGCGATTCTGCGAAACAGTTCCAAACTAACTTTGAGTCAACTTGTTTTTCTTCAATGTCTTTATTGCTACCTGGCTATCCGATATAATTTTTATAGGTGTGTTTCTCTAGTTCCTCCTTATTAGTTTCTGCAGGCACATCCTAATAGCATACATTTTTGCTTGGCGGAATAATTATCTATGCTTTCACTAAGGATGAGGATTGTATTATCTCCATATATTACAACTCGTTCTCCTTTTTTGGTTTAAGAGAATTTATCTGATTGATACATGTTTTAAAAAATTGAATTAACAAAGAGATTTATTTTTTTCAACTTTTAGTCTGTAATCATTTACCAGACGATAAATGACCTTTGAAATTATATTCAGGTTGCATTGCATCTGGTATCATTTCCAGTTCTGGATAATGTGTTATAATCTCTTTCATTTGATAATTGTAACCTTTTGCCCTGTTTATAATACCATATTACCTTTCTGTTTTTCTTTTTGCGCTTTTGTCTTTTATTTTGTTTCACTTTTACTATTACCAAGTCCTACAAACTCTCCTAATATTCTGATTTTATCGTTTCGTTTTTCCCTTCAATTTATCCTGGTTATGACGATAAATCATCATTAAAAGTTCCCTACCCACGTTCCGACAACCGTTTGGGACCTAAGGTTAGTGTATGTTGGTTTGTTGACCGACAAAATTAGTTCTTATGTCCCAACTCGACAGATTGGATAATGGGAAAGTCGGCTGTCGGGGTGTCGAGTTTGTACAACCTTATCGGTCGGCCTGACAGTCGGGTACAAATATTTTGTCTATCAACAAGCCTACATACACACATACACACCCATCGTCGGGCCCACGTTGTTGGTCACAACAGTTAGATGTTTTAGTCGGGACGTGTGTAGGCAGTTTAAACCATACACGCCAAATATTCTTATTTTATATCCATAAATTTTGATTTTTTATTTAATATACGTTGGCTAACTGATTTCCATGAAGCGATATAGTTTCTAGCATTGTTTTGTATAAAAATTAGGACCCTACTGGTCCTTTAGATCTTCTAGTTCTAATGTTCTAATGATTTTTAAGCATTGGTCCTCATTTACTTTTATTTAATTTCCGCTGTTACATTTTTATAGATATTCTTTATCTCTATAATCTCCCCACTCATTTTATTTGGTAGACTTAAAATATTTTAGTCTACGCACAATAACTTTACTTACTTTACTTAATCAGTAGACTCATTTGTACCTTTCGGTGTTGGGCCGTTTATAATACAATTCATTAAATTACAATATTTTATAATGTTCTGAGGTATCCTAGCTCTTAACAAACTTTTTCCAGTCCTTTCTATTGGATGCCATTTGTGTTGCTTCCTGCCAAGTCTTACCCTTACTTCGCAGTATCTGCAAGATGTCATTGTTTCATTTTTTAATGGGTCTTCCTCTTCTGTTCTTCCATATTGGTATTGCGTCCTACACTCTTTGTCCATCCGGGTTAAATGTCCGAACCATGCCAATTTTTTCGCATTGATTGAGTCGAGTATCGGTTTGATTTTTCTCTTATTTCTTCCTTTCTGATTCTATCGGCTCTTTTTACTCCGATCGTTCTTCTAAGGTATTTCATCTCTGCTGCCTGAGTTCTGATCTGGTGTCTTTTGTTTAATATCCAATTTTCTACTTCATATGTCACTGTAGGTCTATATATTGTTTTGTATATTGTCATATTGGTCTTTATTGATATTCCTGTGTTATAAAGGAATCCTTTATTTAGTGCTAGGAATAGTTTTCCTGTGTTTCCATTCTGTTGTTAAGATCGTCCTCAATGTCTCCTCTGTTGTTGATTACTGTTATTAAGTATTTGTATGAATTTGTCTGTATTATTTTTTGTTGGTCTATTATTACTTCTATTTGATCTTCCGTCCCATTTTTTCTTAATATTTTCATTATATGAATCTTTTCTTTGTTTACGTTTAAGTTGTATTTGGTTCTAGTTCCATTTCTCCAAGTTGTATTTAAGTTTTTCTGCTGTTTCCGCAATTAATACTATGCCGTCTGCAAATATATACATCTCAGCGTTTATCATTTGCATTCGGTTAAAACGGATGCAGTATTTCTTGAATGTTTTCTTATATTCTTTCAATATCTCATCTATTACATTTATGAATAGTACTGGGCTGAGACGTCCCCCTTTTCTAACTACTTGAGTTGTTTCAAATAGTTCTGACTGTATATTTAACATTCTTACTATATTTGTTGTTTGCATGTATATACTTTTTGTTGCTTCTATCAGCTATTCACTTACTTGCTTCTTCTTAAGGCTTTTCCATATATATTTTCTTCTTCAGCCATGACTGAGTGGAATGCTTTTTTCATGTCCATAAAGCTCAGATATATTTCTTTTTTTTTTTTCGTTTAAGGCATTTTCTATTACCTGTTGCGTGGTGAATATATGGTTTTGTGTGTTGTGTCCTTTCCTGAATCCACTTTGTACGTCCTCTAATTTATGTTCTATTTTTTTCTGATTTTCCTTTCTGTTATGGCTTCATATACTTTGGCTGCTACACATAGTAGTAATATACCTCTATAGTTCTTACAGTCTCTTGTGTTTCCTTTCTTGTATGTAGATATAATTACTGCATTTGTCCATTCTTTGGGTATTACTTTTCTCTTCCATACTAGGTTATATATGTATAACAATTTTTCTTTTCCTTTTACTCGTATATATTTCATCATTTCGGGTGTTACTTTATCACTTTCTGGTGCTTTTCCAATCTTTATCTTTCCTATTGCGTTTTCCAGTTATTCTTTTTCTATAGTTTCTGAATTTTCCGTGTTTTTTATGAACATTATCTTCCATCCATTTTTCCATTACTGTCTTATCGTCGTTTATTATTGTTCCTTCTTTGTTCATTATTTGTTTCAGTTTCGTTTCTTTATTGCTTCTTAGGTTTTTCAGTGTTCTATACAATAATTTTACGTTTTCTGTGCTGTTTTCTTCCATTTTTTCTCCGAATTGTTCCCTTTAACGTTCTCTTTAACTTTTGTTTTTTGTCTGTTATAATTGAATCTTACGCATGATAAATGTTCTGTAAATCATCTATTTTCGTAAATCTAAGTCGACGTATTTTATTAAATCTAGTCCGAGACTCTTTTATTCCAATACCAGTTAGTTAATAACTCAACCTCCAAACTCCAAACTGGAGCTTGCTTTCTACTGTACAAACAAAGTTGTTAGTGGTCTAAAAAAGGAAAATTTTTTACATAAAAAATAATATAATATTCAACAAAAATGACAGTGGTAATACTGTGAATGTTAAAATTTAACAAAGACGTAAAAGAGGAAAATATAAAAAAATTGAAAAGATAAACCAACACTAATATTTGGCTAACTTCAAAAATTACGTGATAGAATTTGGGTATATTGATTAAAAATGACTAATTATGCACTTATAATTATGGATATCTCATACTTCTGGGTCTACGCCATTGGTGGGTAGATTTCTCATAATACTGGCGACAAAGCAACAAACAAAAGAGAATCGTGGGAGCGAACAGCGCCAAATAGATGTTGAGAATACACATACGACACACAGGCATTTTCAGTGGGTTGTGGGTTTATTTGTAGGTGTGCGTACATTCATTGTTTGTACTATCATTTGTATGAGGTAGCTTGACATCTCTCATTAGAAGTTTAGGTATTAGTAGGTAGAGAGGAGGAACTTTCCTTTTCAATTGGTACTTCGTAACAATCTATTATCATGTTCTTAGGTAATGAGAAATTGGGTCAACTAAGACAGTTTGCATGAGATATACAGTTATGGTTAACAATTATAAATGATAAGGGTCTAAACATATGTAATAGGTAGGCAAATTTAATATTACTTTTAATATACTTGATTTAAATTAATTGAAATGGCTGTCTTTATATTCATACATGATTTAAATTAAAATAAAAATTGTTTTTACCACTATTGTTAACCCTAGAACTTCAAGGTGGAGTTTGCGGAACGTTAGCAACAAGGTGACGTCATGTAAGACCTTTACACTCACTCTATATACACTACCGTGCATAAAATTAGGTCCATCCTGTAATTTGAATTTATTTTAAAGAAGCATTAATATTTTGTAACTATTTTCAGTTATAACGTGGTTTAGTGATAAATTGCTTAAAAAAAAAATTTGTTGTTGCTGTTTCGATGAGCGTTTGAGATCAAAAGGAACCCATACCCCAATTTATAAAAACCATTATCAGCATGGTTTTTTTTTCTGTAATTTTAACGGCAATTGTTTATTGTTTTTATAGTGTTATTACTCTCATTGTATTGCAATATAAATAAGTTCAGTTGTGGCGGCAAGAATTGTGGATGGTCGTGAAACGTTAGAGGATGGTCATGGCCAGTAGGAAACTGCGAGAAACGATGGTCTAAGTTTGAGTGTGAAACGAGTAGGGTGACAATACGAAGAGATCGATCTGCTTACACGACGACCTGGTACAGGTCAAGGTAAAATTACAGCAGCCAGAGATGACCGCTTTGTCGTTTCTAGTGCTTTGAGAATCCGAAGGGTCACCTCGATTTCTCATACATTTTAGTTTAAAGACATACAACTTATCTTTTCCAGTCTAAGGTGAAACCTAGTTATACCAGGACACTGAATCAGGTCATAACATTATTCTCTATATATAAAAACTTAAGAAAATGTTTGCTTTTAGGAGACACAAGAAATCGAACACAACAAGCCATGTTTATCTTTTTCGGTACATACCGTTGATGACAGTGTGTATCTAAAAGAATACACTTGCGCTGAGGTCGTTAAAGACCATATTTTACCATTTAGTAATACTCTTAGCGACCATGCAAGATTTATGGCTGATAATACACGGCCCACACTGTTCGTGTAGTTCTCAGTATCTTGACGAGGTTAAAATCATTCGATTTATTTGCCCGTTTGCAGTCCAACTTTGGAAGAACTCATATTCACTCATAGAACATGTTTGGAATAAAATGAAGATACGTTTACGGAGTCATAGTCGGCCCCCACAAATTCAAAGGAAGGCATATTGGTGTAGAAATAAAACAATCTGCTGTAGAGTGTTCTTCAAAATCTAATCCAAAGCATGTCGTGTCGTTTGCAAGCAATTATCACTGCCAGATCAGGGATAATTTGTTACTGAAGATCTTGGAATTTCTTTTGGTTAAACATAAAATACATGTTGTTCTGAAGCTATTTTCTTGCGGCATTGTAAATTAATTACTATTTAACTGGGAATAAGCCACAATTAAAGATAAAAATACGTTTATTGACGTTTCAATTTCCACTTCGGAAATCGTTCTCAAAATACAAACAGTAAATTAAACAAATTTTGTTTTTTGTTACATAGTGAAAAATTCTTCTAATAATTTAATTTTATCTGACTTATTTATATTGAAAATTCAGACATACATTATGCATTTTAAAGTAGACGACTTTAAAATGATATTGCCAATATTGTTGAGTTGCGCTTCTGGGACGACTTTACTTATAAGATAGTTCATTCGATTACATGAAATCAACTTTAACTTGAGAATATCTGTCAGAAAAAAATCATAGCATGTAATTCGTCTTTAAAAAGACAAACACATGACATGATGACAGTAAAATTCTCTGTTAGTGATTCCATAGTAAATTATGAGAGAAAAACCAGGAAAAAAACCTCATAATACTATCCCGACATTGTAAGCATTTGTTCGTAAATTTAGTTTACCTTCAACAAACATCAAAATTCTGATTTTATATGTTACGTTATTTAAAAAAAATAAATGATGTATCCTCTATATGTTACTGACTTACTAATACTAGTATTTTCTTATTAATAACTTCCTCTTTCAATATTGGTAACCAGATCCTACTACATTCTGCCGAGGAATTTGCGACACAATTGGCCTCATTTAGCATAATTAGAGCCGCTTCTTTGATTTTTTTTTACCATCCGTTTCTTTTAGGACTACATTTGAATTATTCCATTGAACCCTATGTTCATTATAAACACGCATGGGATAATGAACATAGGGTTCAATGGAATAATTCAAATGTAGTCCTAAAAGAAACGGATGGTAAAAAAAGAGAAGAATTTTTCACTATGTAACAAAAAACAAAATTTGTTTAATTTACTGTTTGTATTTTAAGAACGATTTCCGAAGTGGAAATTGAAACGTGAATATCGTATTTTTATCTTTAATTGTGGCTTATTCCCAGTTAAATAGTAATTAAAAAATACATGAAATTAAAGTTTTCTTGTTTCAATATTTACTACATCAAAGTAAAATTGTTCATATTTAATACTTTCAGTAAATTTTGAGGGATAAAAACGTTGTTTTCTTTAAACAATCAGTTAGTGCAACCTAAAATATATAAAAAATAATATTAACTTTTAAAATAAATACGGACTGTCTCTAATTATATATTTTGCAGTGTATTTTAATATATGCTATTTAAAACTTAAATTGTTACAGTAAAAAGTGTGTTTAATCGGTATTAATCAACATTTAATCCTAAGATTTATTAACAGCACAGTTATAACTACTTATCTACTTCTACCACCTATACCCAACTAAAGCAGTGCGTCACCAAATGTTTTTGTCATAGTGTGGTATTATAATGATTAAAATAAAAATCGAGATACATTTTTTATACAAATAAAGTCGTTTAAAATCTATACAAATGCTATGGCGATGTTTGGCGCATACAATTTTGTGGCAATATTTACATTTCTTTCGAGCCTTTCTGTTCTTTCTTCGGGGAAAGACGTCACATTGGTATATGAAAAAAATTATGTAAAATAAGTCATTTTACTTTTTAGGAGTTTCTGGTTTTTCTTCCTAATTCAGGCAGTCGAAGTGGTCACATTCGACTTTTCCTCGAGACTGTCGTTAGATGACAAAGTTGATCGAAAGTATTAACGCCGCCGTTTCATTATAGAACAAAATTATTTCAGGCTTCTTTGTTTTCGCGTCTATGTTTACTGCTGTATGCATAGTTGACAACAATATAACAGTCTTATTTTTCTTAGGAACGTTAGAAACTTATTTGCGCTGTTCGTCAAAAACAAAGATGAAAAATATGTTTTTGTTTTATTTTCACTAATTGCTTTGGACTATCAGCTTTCATCATATATAGTAATAAGTTTAAGACTATATAATATGTTAAGCTTATTTGTGTACATTTGTCTAGCGGTTTTCCTGATCATGTCCCAAGTATCCTTGGTTGGTGCAAACTTATTATTTTTTCTTTTGTTTTCTCGTTTCCTTATTATAAAACCATACAGAGTTGATTAGAAGTTCAAAACGGTCTTTGTTTATGGTTATTCTAAAATAAACAGGTCCTAATTGGTGACAATAAATCAATCAGCGTGACGAGCGCATTTTTTAAAACACCTTCTTCTTCTTATGGTACTCTATTCAATTAGTGGATGTTGGCAACAATTCTGGCATATTCCTCTTGATCTTGTGTGGCTCCAAAAATTGCATGGGCATCGAGGTTTGTCCAACGAGGTTATGTTTTTAAGCCATGAGTATTTCTTTCTTTCGATACCTGGCTTTCCTTCTATCTTACCTTCCATAATAAGCTTTAAGAAGTGGTACTTGGAATTTCGAAATATATGACCTAGATAAGCAGTTTTTCTTCTTTTTATTATTGGAACCAATTCTCGTTCTCGGCTCATTCGATTTAATACGTCGACGTAATTTGTTGTGTGAACTGCCCAGGAAATTTTAAGTAGTCTGCTTAAAACCCACATTTCAAAGGCCTCCAATCGGTTTATCACATTGGCCTTTATGGTCTAGGTTTCTACACCATATAGCAGTATGGAGTAAATGTAAAATTTTACAAAGCGATATCGAAGCGTTCAGTTAAGGCTGCTGTTGCTTAGCAAGGTTCTATATATATATATATATATATATATATATATATATATATATATATATATATATATATACATATATATATATATATATATATATATATATATATATATATATATATATATATAAATATAACACTGTTTTTGATGGGTTGGAGTCAATAAAAGGGGCTATTTGTTGACTATTTTTTTACTCGAACTTTCAATTGTGATTACAATTTTTATCAAGAGCTTCTAAAAAATACAAAATGTCTTACAAAGTTGAACTAGAAATAAAAAATTTTTTGTTAACTCACCAAATAAAATTAGTTTCTTATATAAAACTACTGCTTACATAATAAATACAAAAAATATTAATAAAAAAATGCCTTATTCTAATAAATGTTTCTCTGAAAAATTTAGATGAAGTTTCTTAAGAAAAAATTGAATTTATAAACAAAAATAGAATAGCTACAACCAGCCTAAAATGACATAAATACTAGCTTAAAAATTTTTTTATTTTTGACATATTGTCAAAAATAAAATTTTGTTTAAAAAATTCTTCTTTGTTAAGTAACAAAAAAGAAGAAGATTTATTCACCATTGATAGATGCCCATTGATAGATGAATAAATCTTCTTCTTTTTTGTTACTTAACAAAGAAGAATTTTTTAAACAAAATTTTATTTTTGACAATATGTCAAAAATAAAAAAATTTTTAAGCTAGTATTTATGT
Organism: Diabrotica balteata; assembly: GCA_918026665.1. Lineage (NCBI taxonomy): Eukaryota > Metazoa > Arthropoda > Insecta > Coleoptera > Chrysomelidae > Diabrotica > Diabrotica balteata. The sequence goes on along the minus strand of OU898277.1, from coordinate 80,677,361 downwards.
CATTATAGGCTGGTTGTAGCTATTCTATTTTTGTTTATAAATTCAATTTTTTCTTAAGAAACTTCATCTAAATTTTTCAGAGAAACATTTATTAGAATAAGGCATTTTTTTATTAATATTTTTTGTATTTATTATGTAAGCAGTAGTTTTATATAAGAAACTAATTTTATTTGGTGAGTTAACAAAAAATTTTTTATTTCTAGTTCAACTTTGTAAGACATTTTGTATTTTTTAGAAGCTCTTGATAAAAATTGTAATCACAATTGAAAGCTCGAGTAAAAAAATAGTCAACAAATAGCCCCTTTTATTGACTCCAACCCATCAAAAACAGTGTTATATTTTTTCCAAACGAGTCACAAGTACTTCTTTTTTCTTACTCTTATATATATATATATATATATATATATATATATATATATATAATATATATATATATATATATATATATATATATTACAGGATCCAATTTGTAAATAGAATACATCTTGGAGACGGCTATCGCCGTATTCCGTCCTCCTCCGCCAATCCTCTCGGTCCAAGGCATGCTCCTCCTCCAAACCTCTCGATTCCATTGCTCTTCTAATACCTTCATTCCATGAGCGTCGAGGTCTACCTCTTTTTCTTCTACCAGGGGGCTTCCATCTGTGAAGTTTTTAGGGCCAACGTTCGTCAGGCATTCTTAACAGGTGTCCAAACCATTTTAAACATCTTCTTTCTATTCTGTCTATGACCGTATCTGTAACATTCATCTAATTTCTTATAGATTTGTTGGTTTTCCTTTCCAGCCTTGAGGTTCTAGCACTTCTTCTCAAATAATCCATTTCAACTGCCAACAATCTTCTTTTCTGGTCTGCATTAATTGTCCATACTTCAGAGCCATAACAAAGAACTGATTCAACCATCGTTTGCCCTATTCTTTTTTTGTTCCTTTTGGAAATGTTGCGATCCCACCATAAGGAGTTCAAACATCCTACAATTTTACGTCCCTGATTAATTCGGTGTTTAATTTCGGTTTCACCCAAGCCGTTTTTATCAATGAATGCACCTAAATCAGAGCAAGGTTCTCATATTAGTAAATGCTGTTCTGGCTTGTTCAATTTTGCTACGTATCTCTATGTCTGGATCTAGATCTTCAGTTATCCAACTACCGAGATATCTGAACTTGTGGACCTCTTGGATGTTCTTGTTGTTTACTTTTATATTCAATTGCATATTTCGTGTTCTACTAACTATCATTACCTTCGTCTTGTCTATATTAATCTTCAAACCCAGTTGTTCTCCTTCAGTGTTTAATTTAAAACACCGCTCAAATATAAAAATTCAAACAGCGCTGGTATTTCGACGCTATTCTTTGCTAAAATATACTATTGCTGGCTCTTATATAAAATGCTATTGTCTACAATTTCCTCATTAGTTAATTACTATTTAAATGTAAATAAGCCACAATTAAAGGTTAAAGTACGTTTATTATGTTTCAATTTCCACTTCGGAAATCGAAATCGTTGCTTATTATTGTTTTTTATAATTATATCCATCAATTCTTTGTTAAAAAATAAACTCCAAAAATGGTTGTGGATATACCAGATTTTTGCTTTTGGTCCTTTTGGTCCTAGAAAGTGAAGAAACAAGTTTTTCTTCTGAAAACCTCATGAATACTAATTAGACATCACTTACACTCAATTTTAGCATATATCACACTTTTTGTTTTGTGTTCATTTGTTCTTTTACTTTGTCCTGCTATTTCCGAGAAGACATTAAGATTTTAAAAGCATTAATTCATCATCCTCTGTATCCTTTATATCTATGTTGTCTTATGTTTCACCCTCATTGCTTTTTACAAACTCGACATTTGAGTCGCTAAAACGTTCGTTCGCCAATTTTTCTAAATTCAATTGTGTCAAAGTCCGTTCTCTCATATCTATTGTTGTAACCGGGAGTAGATTCATATAATTTAGGCCTCTAAGACTCTATACTTATTGTATTAACTCTTTAATAATTGTAAGTAATGAATAAATAAGTAATTTCGACAAAACTTTTAAATACTTACGTCGTATAAGATCGCTATCGTAAATCTCAAAACTGGCAAAAATGGTGCACTCACCTACTCTTTTGGGTACTGTTAACTAAAAATGCGAACGGCGGATAGACGCTTAGCCACGCCCGTACAATGAAAACAATTTACGAGCGGATAGTAGGATTCGCTCACAGTTCGTAGACTTACTAATTTGTAAGATTTATCAAGTTGTAAGTCTAAGAACCGTGGGATTCACCGGTCGCAGCCAACTCCACCTTGTGGTTCTAGGGTTAAAAGTAAATAACCACTCTTTAATCAAAGATACCTACGTTTATTCTATTTCGATTTTCTCTTCGGAAGTGGAAATATCAATGGTTATCTTTCATTTACAACAGTGAATACTATGAAAATTTCACAAAAAAAAATAAGATATTTAAAACCATATTGGGAACTTTTTTTTTATAAAAAACATTTTGTCTTACAACAAAATAAATATTGAATCTTACAATTTATGTCTAGTGTGTTGTTGATTTAACTTACCAAATTTTGAAGAAAGCCTTCAATGTGGTAGGATCAACTCTTTAAAAGTTCGACCTCGTTCGATTTGTCTTAAAGTTGTCAGGCATATTCTATACCACGAAATATGAAACCAAATTTCATATGATGTCCAAAAATAGTCTATGTGGTAATTAAATCTTTTCGAAATATAAATTTTTACTATATTTTATCACTTTTTCTTACATAGCAACCTCTAGATGCAAAAAAAAAATTAAAAAATACAATTTCGATGTATAATTCTTCGATGCACATGATGCCTGTATTAAAATTACCCTAACTTTTCTTAAGCCTAAGAAAAATTCGAAAACTCCCTTTTTAACTGAAGTTAAACCCCCTCTTTCATAGAAGAATGATATCCAAAAACGTAGTAAGATTATTGTTTTATTTTAAAAGTTAGAAAAATTTGTTAAAAAGTATCTTAACAATTTTTCAAAGACAAACAATTTTTTCGAAATTATTTGTCTTTTTTGACAGTTTTCTGCAATTTCTCATTATTTTCTCAACAACTCAAATACCATTCTTAACACGCCTGTGGATTTCTACAAAATTTTACTTAAAATACTATATTTTAATATAATTTTTTAGCAATTAATTGGTCTTTTCATTAAACATCTTTTGTCCAATTTATTCGTACTTTTTGTTGTAAACAAACATACAAACATGTTAGGTTTGGTTGGTTGCATAAATAACAATAAAGTACCTTTGGACACGTAATTGAGATAAAAAATACTAAAGAAAGTATAACTGTTAAAAATATACGAAAATAAAGAAAAATGTGTCTCTATTATATATATACTGAAAAGGCGTACTAAGTGTCTTGAGTAATTGAAAAAACCAATTTTCTTGCCATTTTCACAAATAATTTATTAGTTTCAAATTTTTACACCTGCAAAATGACAAAATAAATTACTAAAACACTATATGTATTTAATATTTAATCGAAAATTTTAATTTGCATGATGCTAGAATTGTGTCCTGGAAAAAATCCAAAAGTCCCAAAAAAAGTTAGTTATATTTATTTTAATATAAAGGACTATTAGCAGTTATCTAAATTTCAATTTATTATTTTCTTTTTTTTGATTACTTCATCTTCTTTCGAAGGTTAGCAATCCAAATGTCAATTGTAGCTTTGGAAACAACTGCTGCAAGAAACATTTCTGCGGTTGAGCTCTCAAACCATCTCCTTAGGTCTTTCAACCACGATTTGTGGCGTCTTCCAACTGATCTTTTGCCCTGTACTTTACATTCTATAATGACTTAGAGTAATTTATATATTTTACCTCTAAACACATATTATTTCTTATATTGCTAAATACTATGACGTGGGTCATAATACTTTCTATCTCTGTCTTCTACGATATTTTCTATCTTTATCTATTTAAAATTTAACCCTGTTCATTGTCGGAGTGCTTTCCTTTGTTACTTATGTATAAATAAAATGTTTGGAAAATTTATAAAATAATATGTTTTGTTTTGAATAATTTATAGTACGTATCACCCTTACATACTCTCTAATGACACCACTTTGTTATCCCTTTTCGTACATCAGAGATCAATACATTAATCGATTAAACAAATTGCTTTAAAATCAAGATCTTGTATTTATGTTCGTATTGTCTTAACAACCATACTTTCTCTGTTTTTTTTTATTTGAATTAAGTGTTCGGAAATACATTATTGGTATTTATACCTAACATAACCTAACCTAACCTAAACTAACCTAACAAGCTTATTTAAAAGAAATAGTACGAAAAAGTTGAAAAACAAATTTGTGATGAAAAAGCCTATTAATTGCTGAAAAATTCACTGTTTTATAAAGAATTTTGTGGGAAATCCAAATATGTGTTCAAATAAGTATTTGGGTTAATAAAATAATAAGACATTACAAAAAACTTTCCAAACGACGTAAAATTTCGGAAAAATTGAGAATTTGATCATTCAAGTGAGTGTAGTAGGTACTATTTATTCCTATGATATAAGAGCTGTGATCTTAAAGCATATACTTTCTAACAACTTTTCTTAAATTGTAAGGGAAAAAAATATGATTAAAAGGTTGTCAATGTGGCAAACTTTTTATCACATAAAACTATATTTCTTTGGGATATGATTTTTTTAAGCAGAAGGCTTGTCAAAATTTCCAAATTTTTCTTGATAGTTAGGCTAATTTTAACACCAGGATCGTATTCAGCGGAAAATTATATATGAAAATTTTATTTTTAGATATTTTTTTCAGCATCTAAAACCTGCTATCCAAATAAAAGTGATAAAATAGGGAAACAAATTTTTACTTGTAAAAAATTTAATTACTCCATAGAGCGTTATTATAAGATTTTGGGTCAAAAGATAGGACCGAAATTATTTTAATTGGCATACCTGACCCACGTTACCTGCAAAGAAGGAATGAATCGCAGAATTTGTGCGTTTAACAGGTGTTATTTTAGTGCCATCAAAAACTCATAACTAGTGTTAGATGCAAAATAAAACAAACTATGGATATTAGTTTCGTCTCTCCCATACGACTTCTTTCTAATGTTGTATTCCCGTTTCGAAGGTTGGTTTTCATCGTGGCAACTCTGATTCTGGCTCTGCGGGCTGCTACTCAGAAGAGTTGAATAGAACTACAACCTCACCATTTCCTAATTTTCTTAATCAATATATTCTTCTCTGCTGCGCTTACCTCTAATATACTCCGCCAAAAAAGTATCGTATCACCTATGAAACTACACATTTTGTATTAAAAATAATTTAAAACTTCGATTTTTACTGTTGTTTCTTTTTGTTTTGTAAGTACATAGCAAGTATTAAAAGAAAAATGCAGAATTTACAAATAACAAAGGTTTATTTAATTTATTTCATTAATAAGAAGTAAGGGCACAAACAGCATTAAATAAAAATAATAAAAATCAAAAATAATTTTAATTTAGTAAGACGTATTGCCTCCTCTAGCTCTTATAATATCTAGACAACGTTATGACATACTTTCAATTAATCTTCTTAGATAATCTTAATCGATAATATACCATTCTACGGTTAACAACCGTTACAGGTCCTAAAGGTTAGCTGGCGTGACATTACGAGATCTAACATTTCTGGAACGATGGTCCTAAACATGTTCTATTTGATTTGGGTCCGGGCTGTACACTGTCCAATTTAAAACTTGTAAAATTACTTTTTGAAGGTACTCGGCAACGATTCTTGCGACGTGTGGGCGTGCATTGTCATGTATTAAAACAAAGTTATTACCAATAAATAGGTTGTAAGATACAACATACATCTCCAAAATTTCTCTAATGTAACTATCAACATTTAAGGATCCTCCATCTAGCTCTAACATTCGGTTTGACCCCCAAGGGATATTCCGGTCCAGAGCATAATAGATCCTCCTCCAAAGTTTGTCGCTGGTCTTAGGTTACATTGAAACTAACGCTCGCCATATGGTCTATAAACTGGTATTCTTCGATTTGAAGTGTATAAACAAAATTTTAACTTATCCGTAAAGAGTATGTAACCCCAGTCGTCGATATTCCACTTTACGTGCTTTCTTGCAAATGTTAGACGTGCTATATGGTGTTCCCTTGGAAGTCTCCTGGTAGTGGCAGCTAATCTGGCCCTAATTCCAGACTGTCTTAAGATAATACGTGTCTAACAATTTCTGAAGACACACGTACATTTCTAGACTCGGCTAAGTCATGTTCAAGTTGACTTGCAGTCACATGTCTTCGACGCAAAGCCTGAAGGACTAAAAATCTATTATCCACATGCGTAGTTGCTCTTGACCGACCTGTTACAGCTCGTCTTTTATAAAGAGCAGTCTATCGGTACCTTACTACCACCCGTGATACTGTCGACTGATTTTCACCCACTAAATTTGCTACATATCTGTGACTCCTTCTGTCTTTAATGAGTGAACTTATTCTAACCACTTGATCTTCCATTAAATTTAAATTTTTATTATAACGACCTTCCATACTTAATATTTAATACGAAATTTTAAATTAAACGCAAACTATATACTTTTTACAAAAGTAAAATAAAGGCTGATAATATAAAAACCAGACAAAATAGCAATTGACTTTTTTTTTCTTCTTAAACAGTAAGCTGCATTTACAATTTTTTTAAATATTTATTCTAGCCTTTATATTCTTAAGGGTCACAAAGAAATAATTTGAGTCAACCAAATGCTATCAGAAATATTTGTAATTTTATAAGAGATGCGATACTTTTTTGGCAGAGTATATTTCCCTTCATACTTTAACTCTGCGTTCTTGATGTATCACCTGAATAAAAATGTTCGCATTCACAAGGTATTTTATAAATACAACTCTTTCTTGTTAAATGTTAGGCTTAGTTTAAGGTAAAATTAATCTCAACGTAATTGCTGTTTTGACTGTTGTTAAAATGTTGTATTTAATTTCTATCGTTTTCATTTTTCGATAATTTTTTTATGTATAGTATTCTTATTTTCCTCGTATTATTTGTTGCAAATGTTATATGATCCAGTTTTAAGTTGTTCTTTTCCATTCGGTCTATTCTTGGAAATTCTTTATTTATAATCGACAAAGAATTATTACTTTTTATTAAAACAGATGTTGGTAAATGTTTTTCTTCGAAAAACGAATTTTTCTGACTCAAATAATTTTTGGATTTATCGTATAAGTATTTAATAATTTTCTTTTTAACATTGATTTTGAGATTTAATTTAGATATTTATTAATGTGTGTTTGTTTTCTATGTACTTGAGTCTCATATCCAATATTCTTCTTTGAGATATAAACTTTCATGAAAGGTAGTGTGTTATATTTCTTGTATATGTCCATTGTAAATGTTATTTTTTCTTTAGGTATGTTTTCTTTCATCGTTTATATTATTTGTAGGAATATGTCCAACAGTTTCCATCAATATGGCCATATTAAGGACACATTATCTACATATCTCCACCATACTGTGAGTTTTAAATTTTGTTTTTTGTCCATTTGAGAATGTTCATTCTCTCTACTGATGCTAACCATAATGTAGCTTCGCCTTTTTGAAAAATTTCAAACTCTTTGTCCTTGTGTAGTATACTAAGTTGTACAAATATATGTTTCTGATATTCTCAATAGTTTGTTGGATAGGAAAAAATTGACGAAATGCTCCTGAGGATGCTCTAGGGAGCGAAAGTACATGGGCAGGATTTAATTAATAAACTGTGCTCGATATCTGCCTTTTCATTTAAACAAAGATAACTAGGATTGTTAGAAAATTTAAATGGGCATCGGGTTGTTATCCCACGTATACTTCAATTTTTGAAATATGAAATATAATTTGATGAAATATGAAATATGATTTGATGAAATATGAAATATGACAGAACGAACATTTCCCTCTAAAAGCAGAGAGCATCTCATCAATGGTAGCTAATACTAAACAAATATAGCCATTTTGACATTTTTTACCAACTGATCAAACATTACACGAATGTGAGCTAGCTTGACATTTTTTAATCGCTGTGCACGTGTTTCCTTATCATTAAATCGTTAAACCTAATGCAAAAAAAAACCCCCTCTGTGGCTCAGTGGTAAGAGCGCCTGCCTTTAAACCTAAAGGTCGTGAGTTCGAATCCCACCTTGGTGGAAATTTTTGTTTATTAAAAAAATTAATAAAGTAAAATAATTTCTATCCTTGTGTGATCGGTACACACCGGAGGGACCGCAGACGTTCGGATACAATTACCGTCTCTTAGCAAAGACAATGACGTCGACTTTGCTAAGTATCAAGACAATTACTCTACACACACACACACACACTACACCTCAAATTGTAAGATTGGCGAATGGATTTAGTGTCCGCAGTCATTTAAACACAAACAAACAACAAATGCAAAGAAACAAAAATCGGAACCTTTGTAGAGTCATCGTAAGATAAAAAATTTATTTACTGTAACCGTGCCTCTTGCAAAGATTTTTGGCGCTGACACGATTAAAGTGACCTAGCTCAGATATATACAAAGTCCTTTAAAAGCATAAATGCCCATTTTATCAGTGAGATTAGCAGTTCACTCTAGCGAATACTTTTTTTGAATGGAGGCGATGTATTTAATTGTATTTTCCACAATGATATCAATTATCTTGCCATACAAAACATAATTCCAAATCTCAACAGATTCCTTTAAATTTTTATTAATTTTTGTAGAACATAGTAAGCGAATTATTATGTTACCATATATTGTACTAGTGGTTCTTGGCTTTGCAAGATGCTTCCACCAGTGAGTTAGTTGCACGGTTCTTGTCTAAAACAATAAAAATCAGCCTGACTTGCTAATACACATATTCTAGTTTGCTAGCTTGCCTATATAGAAAATACGGACAGACCGATAACGAACCACAAGTGTTTCATCTTCATCTGAAATCTCCTAATTTGATTCACTGTTATGATGAATAACCTCCCCGATATCTTGCTCCTCCTCCTCTTATTCATCTTCGCGTGCCACTGATTCTCTATCACTATTATCTAGTCCTACTTCTTTTAAAAATTTTTGCAACTAAAGTTGCCCGTGCTCATAATCCCCTATTGCTAAATTCCAATAATATTTTAATTAGATTTAGGAGAACCTACAAATATCTAAGAGTTTACCTTAAAATATTTTTATATAGACAATAGTGGCGTCTGTCTGAGATGCCCTAAAGCACGTTTACTTTATCATATTTTTACACTGTGATGATCACATAATGACTAACCTTCAGTCAGAACGATACATGAAGGTAATGGAACGTTCGATTTCTTACAATAACCTGTTGAATACCAACATCAAAAAACAGTCTACCCGGTCTCTCAGACAGTGACGCCACTACCCAAAGGTTAAATATGCTATATCAATCGATTAATCTTTATCTCTATCTTACGTACAACCTTCTTAAACCAATCATATACTGAAGCAACGACTTGAGGTCTGCTAAATTGTATTGAAGAAACTACCTCTATAAACAGTGTCATGGTCCTAAAATATTTGGTAGGTACTGTACCTTCTGAGAAAAGCAATTAAATAAGCTTTTCTTAATAGTTAGTGGAGATTACCGTTAAATTTTCACCAAATTGCTTAAAATGTGGCTAAAATGACAAACAAAAAAATCACTATATGTGTTACATACTATAAAAACGCAAAAATGCCGACAGTCACACCTTTTTTAAATTCTTTACATTTTATAGATAAACAGAATATAATATTTTCGTATATTTTGTTCTTGGAAACACTATTTCTCACTAATAAACAATACTTAGATATATACATATTTATTTTTGTTCTTTATTTTTAATAAAATTTTGTATTTAAATCAAAATAATTAAGTATTAAACTTTAAATCTCCGTTCCTAATTAATTAAAAGCCAAAATTTAATTTATAGCGAGAGGTTTTCATAGCTAAAAGTTCCACTGAATGAACCCCGTCTATAGAGTAAATATTTTACGATAAAGAAATTTACAAGATAAATATTTTAAGCGTTATGAAATCTTTAACAGGATTCAATTGCTCTCAACTCTGCTTCAACACCCAAGGACCACTATCCTTATACTTCCGGAACAAGAACAAACAAAGCTACGACTTTCCTTCCGGACTTTTCCCGCTTTCAAATTGTTTTAAATTATGAGGGCAGCGAAAACCCCATCGGAAAATCTTCCGCAGACTTTTCCGAGACGTCAATCCTCTACAGATCTCAGATACGGAGTTGAATTTGCGTCATTAGAGGGTACCGCAATGTATATATTTCTTTAGATAGTGCCCGATAATAACTTTCACAAGCAAATTATAGATTTTAATTGCTTGTTTAGTATCAAAATAATATTTATATATAATTTATATTATTTTATTTTGTGTTTTACTTCAAATTAATTTAGTTTTAAATGTAATAAGATTATTCTATATTGCTGAAAAGCTATTTTACATAAAATTCTAAAAAAAGAAGTAAGGAAAACCATAAGATGTATTATAAAAAAATATGTATATATGTCAAAAATATTATATTTTTTGCTTTAACCAATACTACTGATCCAGATTAAGAGCATAGAGATACTCACTTCCTTTATCGGAAAAATTCAGTAATCACAAATACATACACTACTAAAGTTATTGAGTTCTGGGGAAGTCATTCAGTGTTATCGATCTCGAGGTGATCTAATATACTAAAGTATTTTCCACAATTTTGCCAGATACACATAATATTAACCCTTTGCGTCTTAGTGGCTCCACGGTGGAACTACCTTTAAACAATTGTTTTCCTACTGCCTGAGTAATCGTACGTTGGGACCACAAGCAAAGTATACGTCGTGTACTTCACTTTTAACGCGGTTATAAAATTTCATGAAGAGTTATGCATGCTGTAAATAATACACTTGACGCGCTCATAAGTGGATGCCCTTCAGGTTATTTATTGTTGAAAATAAACAAACATTCTTCTACCGATAAAGGTATGTATTATGTTAATTTGTTGATAAATAGGCGTATTTATGCTTTACCGTATGGTGTCTTTATGATCTAGATAACTAGTGAATTTTGATATTTTTATTAGTGGTTCCAATAGGAGCTACTAGAGCTATTAGTACCTATATAGGTATGTTTTGTTACAGAATTCCAAAATGTAACGACGTCTTGATTTAAGTAAAATAACAATTAATGACGCTTCTGCTTCACTAATAGATATCCCATTGGATGGATTTGACGTATCCGATTTTTTTTGAGGACAAGGATGAAGATATTGACATGAATTTTTGGAGTCAGCTATTTTAGATGAACAAAACAATATTTCAGAAAATGAAGAAGGTGTGTATGACAGTGAAGGTAAAGATAAGGTATCAGTTGTTATTCTTGATAAGTTTAAATGGATCACCGACCCAAATAATGCCGTCCTTTCTCAGAAACCGTTGGAACAAACCTTCCTGATACTTTAGAGACTCTCCTTGATTTCTTACTTTATTTGTTTAGTAAGAATCTGATGAATACACTTGTTTCCCAACGAAAATAACACTTCCACAACAGTTAAATAAATAAAGTGTTTTTTGGGAATAAACCTTTTGATGGGTATGAAAAGTTGCCTAGGTTATAGAGATTTCTGGTATGCAAATTTTAATATCAGGGACCAATTTATTTCTTCATGTATATCGCGTGACAAATTTGGATGGTTGCTTACCCATCTTTACATTAATGACAATTTATTACAACCTAAGAAAAGTAATGGCAATTATGATAAACTCTACAAAGTGCGCGGCCATTACTAGAGGAACTTTCAACTACTTATAAAAGCTCATTTTATTCCAGCAGGCAACAGTCAATAAACGAATCAATGATGGGGCTTAGGAGACGAAGTAGTTTACGTTAATAGTACGTCAATGAAGCCCAAAAAAAATGGGATATAAGGTATGTGTACATGCTGATCAGTCAGGATATATTTTACAATTCCAAATATACACTGGGAAAATAAAAGATATAAGGGAGCAAAACCTATGGACAAGAGTGATAAAAAATCTTACAAAAGATTTAAGTGGAGAAAACTATGAAGTTTATTTTGATAACTATTTTAATTCTGTTGCATTACAACGCGACTTAATAAAAGACAAAATCTACGTTTGTGGAACAACTCGAAAAAATAGAAAAGGAATTCCAAATAAACTTAAAATAAATAAAAAAAAATTGAAAGAGATGACTCAAACTGGAGAATGAGTGTGAGTGATGAATAAAAAATTCATTTATCTTCTATCCAATTTTCACAAACCTGAAGAAAATGTCGCTGTGAAGAGAAAGGAAAAGGCGGGACATCAGTAGAAATTAATTACAAATAATTAGTACAAGATTACATCAAATATACTGGCTTCGTAGATAAGTCTAAGATGTTAGAATCTTGCCACCAATTATATAAAAAATCCAAAAAGTTGTGACATAGAATTTTTTTCCATTTTGTTAACCTAAGATTACTAAACTCATATACTGTGGCCACTGGTTTAATTGGATCAGACTCTCAAACGCAAAAATTTGGAAGAAGATTATAAATAAACCAAGCCCCAGTAGCGGACTCAAAAAACAAGTTCCTCTGGAAATAAGAACTGACAAAAAAGCCCATTTGCCTCATCATGGAACCAAAGTACGTTGTACATACTGCAATACCAACGCTAATCCTCATTGTACGAGATGGCACTGTACATGTAAATTAGGTTTATGTCTATCTGAAAAAAACATTATTGCATTCCATTTTATGCTAATTAACTTTTTCCTTTGTGTCCTAGAGGTTCCACATGATACCATCTTTTTTCTACTAATTAGAAAAATAAAATTAAATAAAACTAAAATTAGAATATAAACAAAATAAGTCCGTCCACAAAGGGTTATACAGATTAAGTTCTGGGCATTCCTTTTATGTTATTGAGCCTTAAGTGATGTGGTATGCTGCGTAATCCCAAATATGTTCACCATTTTCACCTTACACGCCATATTCTTATCTCATATGTATGTATGTTCATTAGTATCTCATGATCTCTATACTTAGACAATCTTCTCGTTATGTTCAATACATAGATTATTTTTGCTCCTACTATTTGGTTTTAGTAAAATAGTTTATTTGAAGAATTTCGAAATTTTCAGCTATCTTTGGCTGAAGTATATTTTTCTACAGGGTTACGGCGATCCTTCTTTTCTGTTGCAACAAATATTTGGCAGCATCTTACAATATGTTGCATTGTATCTTAAACTTGACATCCTTAATTGATTACTTATATCCATAAGTTCGTCATTTCGTAGAGACCAAAGTAACATTACACTTTCTACTGCATTTCGAGAATTATGATTTTTGTCTTTGTGAGATGTGCTCTTCTTTTTTGCTTATTATTTTTTGTATTTACTTTAGCCCAATCCATCGTCATCAACTTGTATGCGTTTACTGCTAGATAAAGGTCTCCTTAAGCTCTTTCCATCTATCTCTGTCTTGTGCGGCTTGCATTCAGTTACTGCTAAAACGCTTCAGGTCGTCAATCCATCTGGTTGGTGGGCGTCCTCTGCTCCGTAGTGCTTCTTGTTTTAATATCCACTTAACAATACGTTCTGTCCATTGGTTGTCTGATAATCTGGTGACGTGTCCTACTCAATTTCATTTCAGAGATACGATTTTTTCAATTACGTCTGTTGTTTTTGTTTCATGTATTTCTTCGTTTGGGATTCGGTATCACAAAGAAACACCCAACATCTGGCGCTCCATGGCCCTCTGAGTTACGTGAATCTTATTCACTACCTTTTTGTGAATGTAAGTGTTTCCGCTTCATAAGTGAGTACAAGAAACATACATTGCTCAAAGATTTTCCTTTTGAGGCATATGTGTAGATCCAATTTAAATACATAGTTTAATTTAGCAAACGCTGCCCAGACTAATCCTATGCGACGTGGAAGCTCACATGTCTGGCTATATCTACCTCACTGAATGGTATGTCCTTAGTACCTAGACGATGCAGTCTGCACAATATCCGTTTCATCAACAGTAATATTTTAATTTAGTACCATATTAGTCATTATTTGCACTGTTTATATTAATCTTTAGTCCGGCCTCTAGTCTATTCTAGTCTACCTAAAGCTGTAATATATTCATTGGTACTTTCTCCATCATGTTGTTTCATTTGTAAAAATCTGAAATTTTCCAGAATAAAAAAAAAGAATAAAAAGATTAAAAAAAAGAGGAAAAAGGACAATGTAAAACCATTAAAGTCGCGTCATTTATCATGTTAATTTCATTTAGCCGTAGAAATAAGCGATTTGATAGCCCATGCTAATTACGTTTCTTTTTGATGACCATTATAATTTAGTTATACTTGCCAAATACATTTACAAGCCGCAAATTTTAGTATATGCTAAAAAACTTGGGGCTTTTCTAAAAATTCTATTACCAAGGGATATTAGATGTGATACTTTTTTAACACCACCAGTAGAACAAAAATACCATCTTTATATAAATACTGAAGATAACATCGTTTTAAGAAGTAATTCCAAAAATATAATACATAAAATGGGCTTTTCTATTAAAGGTCTGCTTTATGCAGTGATAAGCCTAGCAAAGAACAAATATTAAAATTTGTATTACACTATCATTATGATTATTGACAGAATATTACACGCCAAATATTTCTACTGATTATTTATTATTGAGCATAAACTAATATATGATCTGAATATATGAATATATGAAATGAATAATAAACATTCCAACAGAAATGTAACTGTACAAATAATTCCATATTTGAATTCTGTGTAAAGCTTTAAGGTCTACATTTCCGGAAATTTTACTTAATTAAAACAAAGAGTTACCTTTTTGATGATTCAGCTAAAGTGCGAATCTAATTTCATAAGTTAAGGCGCCGTGAACTATTTGTCTAGCGATATAATTTTAGACTCTCTTCCGGAATCACTTCCTGTTACGAGAAAACTCCGAAAGAGACTTGAAGGGTAAGTAAATTGATGTTGAAAGATAAACAGAGTTGTATACTACTATCAACGGATCATTAAAGATGAATAAAAGAATAATAATCGACATAAAGAAGCCGTTTGCGAAATTTAATTGAGATTTCTGAAAGCCAAAACAAAAAAAGCAACGGAAAATTCATAAATAAATTAGATTTTAAAGTACTAAAAATATAGTAGTGACATAACCGTTAACTTTTTAAATATAAATTTGTATACTGCGACAAGTCATTTGAAGAAGAATTTATTTCGCTATTTAACGACATCACGTTTTTACCTAAAATATTTTTTAAGGGTACAAAAACATTTTTTTTATTAAAATTCAACTAAATTACAATTAATGATTTATTTCATAATATACTTTAAAGTAAACAAATTGTGCATAATGATTATTCTAAATGAAATGTTCGAGATGCCATCTATCGGTTCCTGCCATGACTTTCTGACTAAATACTAAAAAAAGAAAAAATAAGTAAAAATAATAATGAACATAAAACGTTATCTCGTAAAGACAAACTTTTTGTCAAATGTTAATTCAAGCATGTGATAGTGGCATAGTTACTGTAATAATTCTCGACGTAAATGTTTTGATTTTGTAAATTGTCATCTTGTCAATTGTGATTTTTTACTTTTCAATAATAAATTATGGCTTACCTAAATGAAATACAACGCATTAAAAAAACACAGAACGAGGTATGCAATTGATTCAACGCAAAATATCTGGACAGACCCACTAGCCAATCAACAGTTAGTAAAATAGTCCGAAAAAGTGGAAAAACTGGGCACGCTTAACATATTCCAAACGCCTAAGGCCCTAAAACATGTCCTAAAATTGAAGAAAATGTGAAACTTGATATAAATGTACATGACAATCCTCACAGTAGTTCAACACAAATGAGTAAATATGCTGGAGGTTTCCCAACGATTAATATTACGTATTTAAAAAAAAAATACCATCCCTACAAAATTCAACTACATCAGGAGTTACACGAGGACAATCCCGATCGCCGGATTTAATTTTCTGATATTATGCAGGATTTATGTATCCGCAACCCACATTTCATCAATTAAACCTTTTTTTCCGATAAAGACACATTTTTTATACATGGGACGGTGAATCGTCAAAATTGCAGATATTGGAGTCAAGAAAACCTACATTGGATGACTGAGTCACACACGCAATATCTTCAGAAAGTATATGTATGGACAGGGATCATTAATGAAGAAAGATTGGCCCTTTTTTCTTTGAAGAAAATCTAACAATAGAACGTTATTATATTTTTTTTAAAATAAACTTATACATATGCAAATGTAAATAATCCAAATTTACCTAGCGAAAATATATGGTTTCAACAAGACGGAGCCCCTTTGCATTACGCACATGAAGTACGTCAAGTTTTAAATCATTGATTTCCCAGGAGGTGGATCGGAAGACGAGGTTTCCTAGAGTGGCCAGCAAGTTCGCCAGATCTAACACCTCTAGACTTTTTTTTGTGTGGTTACATAAAATCAAAAGTTTATGTCAATAGACCCCAAAACTTAGAGAACTTGAAAGATAGAATTAGGCATGAAATGAGTCTAATTACTCCAGAAGTCATCCGCAATATACTTAATGAATTTGTATTACTCATTTCTTTCAGTTTTTTGTGTACATTAAATAAGTCGTGTTTAGATAATGCAGGTGTGTATATTCTGTTACATTAGATTTTATCAGTCGACGTTGTTCCATTAATTTCAAGATGTCGTCTGTCATCCAGATATTTTTCTCGATTAAGTTTTTTCTATAATCATTTATATATATATATACATATATATATATATATAATATATATATATATATATATATATATATATATATATATATATATATCGATGCTTAAAAGGTAAAACAGCTAATACGCCAATTGTGAATTTTACAGGAGAACCGTTTAAAGTTTGAAATTTTGAAAAAAAATATAATCGAAGTACGTGTAAAATAATGGTGGAATTCTAATTGAAATAAAATTAAAACTATTATAAAAAAAAATATTACAAAAATTAATATTAAACTTATCAGTCTTCCGGGTTGAACCGCGTCGATATCCGTTGAGCCGAACTTTCGACATGCTCTCTGATGTCTTTTTTAGGGCTTCTGAGGTCTCAGTCTCCCGAGCCCCCAGACACTACTACACTTATCACTAGTCACTTCACTACTGTAGTAGTGGACCTCAAAAGCCCTGAAGAAGATATCAGAGAGGTTGTCAAAAGCTCGGCCCAATGGATATCGATGCGGTTCAACCCGGAAGAATGGTGAGTTTATTATTAATTTTCAGTCACATCCTTCCTCTCAATCCTTGCCAACCAACAACGACTAGGCAACCAACACCCTCTCCTCTCTCTCCTTACCGGCGAGAACCGCGTGAAGAAAACCGTCACCCGTTGTCCATTTTGTGACGCTCGTCATCATTTCACCTACAATTTCATTCACATTCAGGATAATTATACCAAATCCCGCATTAATCGTCGCTCTTTCTGCTACCCATCTAGGACAGTGGAACAGATTGTGCTCCACAGTGTCCACCTCTCGGCAATATAGACACCGATAGTCAGCCGCTTTCCCGAACTTCCTCAGGTAGGTCTTGTATCCCCCAAGTATCCCCTACGCCGATGCCTACATTCCATCCACCGTCGGATATCCGGGATCAGCGACTTCGGTCACTGTGCCATATCCTCCACCCCTTCCCACTCTCGCTGCTACTTCCCGATAGTAGTGGCCTTTTCCTCACTTCTAATTCTTCCATCCACGTTTCCACGCACATACAACGTATGCCTCTCTTCCGCGAGCAAATGTGTGGGCACCACAGCAGTAATAACATAGAGAGTAGTATTAGACACGGTGCGGTATGCGCATACCGTATGGATTAGCAAACCCGATCCGTCCGCATCAGAAGATTTTAATAACATGAAATCTCTGCTGCTTTTACCGCACCGGTGCCACGTAGAGGACGATCGACTGAATAGCCCCGGTTAGCACCCTTCTCCTTTCGGAACTGGGTCCACCGAGGTTGGGCATAATCCTTCCCAACGCAGCCGCTCTCTTCGCTGCCCTAGATACTTACTAGGTAGCTACTTTTCATTTGTCTGTTTTTATAAGAAGAAGGATACTGAAAATGATAAATTTTATTTGATTCAGGTCAACTAAAATGACACAGTAAGAACATGAAAGGCGACAATACACTTTTAAGCATTTAGAGAAAGCGTTCTATACGAAATTCAATTCTACTGTAAAAATTAAAAATGAAAATTAATCATACCCAAGTTAAGAAAGACGTCACGAGTTTTGGAGAAATCAACTTGACTGATATCAACTGACACATCAACAACATCCACTGTTAACAAGAATCCTGGCTAGATTGACTAATTACTATCAACACTACAGTAATATTCTCTACGAATTCTTCACCACTAAAGAAATCTTGAAATGTCTTAGATCAGACGGAGGTCAAGAATTTTTTTTAAGAAGTATTGGTATCTTTGTAAGTATTTATCAATATTAATTAATCATTCTATTTCTAATATGTAAAAGATACAATAATTCTTAGGGAACAATTTATTTAATACCAAACGATAAAAAAAAACCAAGCCCAGTACCGTCCATTTATGTATCTTCCATTTTTGTGTAAATGAGTTACATCCGGCGTAAATAGTGGTCTACATAATATCATATGTAGAGCATTTGATAGAGTATGTAGGAACAGACTGTGGACAGCGATGCAGGAACTTGGCTTTCCAAAAAAACTAGTCCGGTTGATACGGATGTGTATGGAACGGTCACGATGTAAGGTGAGAGTTGGACAACAATACTCGGAGACAATTTTAAATAAACAATGGACTAAAACAGGGAGATACACTTTCACCACAACTCTTCAACTTAGCTCTGGAGCACATAATCAAAAGTGCAAGAATCGAAAACCGAATACAGTATTTCATCGAGAAGGACCAAACTTACTACTGGCATTTGCAGACGATATAGATCTAATAGGAAACACGCAATTAAGGATGAAGGAGACTTTCGTAAAGTTTGAGAAGGAAGCAGAGAAGATGGGGCTCCAAATCAACGAAAACAAGACGAAATATATGTATATGAGCCGCAATAACCAAAGCAGAGACAGAATCGGTCAGAACATTACCATCGATGACTTTAACTTTGGGCGCGTTGGAGAATTCAAGTATCTTGGAACAACAGCAACTGAAGACAATAACGGATCACAAGAAATAAACAACAGGATTCAGACCGGCAACAGATGTATTTTTGCCCTCCAAAACCTTATAAAATCAAAACAACTAACACGACGTACCAAGATACAGGTCTATAAAACAATCATATTACGACCCGTTGTGATGTATGGAAGCGAAACGTGGACGATAACAAAGGCAAATGAAGAGAGACTACGTGTTTGGGAAAGAAAAATCCTAAGGAAGATCTTTGGTCCGGTGCTTGATGAAGCATCAGGACAATATAGGATAAGAACTAATAAAGAGCTTGAAGAACTTTACCCAGACGCCAACATCATAAAAGAAATAAAGTCCAGAAGACTCCAATGGACAGGACACCTCAGAAGACATTCTGACGAACGAACAGTAAGACTGGTGTGGGAGGAAGTCCCAACTGGAAGGAGACCACGCGGACGCCCTCGTCTTCGGTGGCGAGATAATATAGCAGGAGACCTAAGCACTATGGGCGTGGAGAATTGGATGGAGGTTGCTCAAGACAGAAAACAGTGGAGGCATGTTGTCGAGTCGGCTAAAACCCACGAAGGGTTGTAACGCCACGGAGTAAGGTAAGTATAATATCATATATAGCTTAGCGTATTTACCAACACTGTGCTCTAAATAATGTCTTCAACACAAAGAATGTGCAAAGAACAACTAATAATCGGCTCAATCATCTTAAATCGTAAATACACCACAAAATTCAATTTTTGTACAGCCCATTTTGATTACATAAAAGCTTTTAGTTCAGTACTTTATAAATTACTTATAAATATAATACGTATACATAAAGTGGATGATAATAATATGACCTTTTTCATTAAGATTATCCATAGGTCAGTAAATTAACGTAAAATACGACCAGCCCTGTAATTTTCCGTGTCACTACCGAATTGAATGAAAATTTGAATTTGAATTCCTCTTTACCTCCACTACACTTTTAGATTTATCCGTTGTCTGCCTTAAATTTTTTAGGGGCAAAAATTAGCCCTATTATAAAAAAATCCTACAATTGTAAAATGAAGCGAGTAATTAATTTAAATCGTCTTATAATGAAGTAAACGAATATCAGTTAACTTTAAATAACATAATTTAACCCCTAAATCTGACCCCATAGATTAGTTATCAATGTCATTGAATACCTTATCTTTATGGATTTGTTAATTTTGATTTAGGTTATACACTTTAAAATCGAACTTCTGGCGTTTCTTAATTTAAATTTTTTAGGGTTGAAAACGACCCTATTAGAAAAAAATCATATAATTGTAAAGTCAAGCCATTTGTAATTATTTAATTATACAGTAACATTAAATTTATTTGGATTTCTTTACCATTTCAATTTTTTACAACGTAATTTCTACCCTTATATAGGCCACCCACTGCGAAGAAATTCGAACAGTTGTAGTATTTTTTTCCAATCGAACTAATAATACAAAATTGCTTTAATTAATATTTAATTAATTAATTGTATTTTTTTCAACTTTAACACAATTATTACCACCTTATTAAACGAAAACAATCCTTTTTAGTTTTTATGGATTGGTGAAAGTATGTCTCTGCCTTAATAGCACATTATGTGTATATTAAAATGCTCTGGTATAGGCGTTCTAATATCTCCTAAAATATACTTTACTTATAAATTGATTAGCTTTTAAGCTATAAAGTGCTTGAAAAAACCATTTTTTAGTTGGGTAGTAAACAGAGCTTGAACGAGTCACTAATCACGAGTATATGCACAATTTGAACAGCCATATCTTAATCCTTTATGGGGCAAAATTTTTCTTTACAGTATAAGGTAATTTTTATAAATTAATAGGCTGCAGATAGTACCCATTGTATGTCATAAAAATATTTAAAAAATTACAAGCTTGATCAGAAAAAATCTGAAGGAGGGTCACTAGACTAACCACCAAACGTTTTGTGCAGTAGCAATACCAGCGTGGTTGGTGATCAACAGAATATCTACTTTTATTTAAGTCATTTATTTATCATAAAGATAAACAAGATATTGTAGTCAGCTTAATATTGTGAACTTTATAATGTGTGGAATGGTTCAAAACATGAAACACACAATGGTACATCACATTCTTTACAAATAGGTGTTGATCCGACAACTTTCTTTTTTGTACTATAGTACCTACACGGTCGTACGTTTCCTTTCATTGGTAAATGTTTTCCTACATCCGATTTTCGTACATTATCTGTCGTGTTTACAGATCGTCCATTTTGTTTTTTTTTAATATTGTTTTGGAAACAATCACTTTTGGACCTAGACTTTTTCTGGTGAAATAATCTTGTGTTAACTCATCAGCTAAATTACTGCGAAACATCAAATGAGACATTGGTTTTGTATTCCTCTTGTTACAATCAATTTTATAACTTCTGTGGGCGTTCACAATTGAGGCGTCAATTAGATAATAGCACAGTTTCACCATCTTCTGGATTTTCATGAAATATACGTGAATATGTACTGGTCAAAATGATACATTCCTCCCATATTTTTATTACAATCGTATATGGGGATTGGGCATGAAATACATTCCTTTTCGCCTTTTTTATGGTTTCGTGATACAGTTGTGAGGCATGATGGATCATGGAAAGAACTTACAATAACAACAGATTTCGTTCCTCTATCCCTCCATTTGCAAACAGAGAGTTCATTGCTTCTGGTATAATCGAACTCCCCGTGCCAGTAAGATGGATAGCAAGTTACTATTACTACTAAGGATTTCCACAGTTTTCACTGTCTTTCTTTACTTAACCGTTTTCTCCAATTTTCCCTGTCATTTTAATCTCCATCTCGCAGGGTTCTTTTCTCCATAGCCTCGTCGATTTCGTCTCTGAATGACTTTCGGGGTCTTCCTCTCTTTCTTCTTCCGATCGGGCTCCATTCTGTGATTTTGTTTATCTAGTGTCCTCTGTCCGCTCTTCTGACGTGGCCGTACCAGGATAGTCTCTTCTCCTCTATATAGTCGATTATGTCTGATTGCACTCCGATTCTCCGCTTAATCTCTGCGTTTTCAATTCTGTCTCTTTTTGTAAGTCTACAGCTTCTCCTCAGGAACTCCATTTCTACTGCTCTTATTCTACCTCCATTTCTCTTGTTTATTGTCCAGTTTTCGGACTCATATGTCAGGATACTTCTTGTCAGGGTATTATATGTTCTCTTTTTTGTCTTTATCGTAATGTTCTTATCCCGCAGCACTGAATTTAGTTGTCTTATACAGTTTCTTGTTTGTCTTAGTCTGTTGTTTATATCTTCTTCTGTTGTTCCCTGGTTCGATATTATGGTTCCTAAATACTCGAATTTGTCTATTCCATCTATTTGTCTTCCCTCGTCCTCGTACCTGTTAGGTATTCGGTTTTCTTTAAGTTTATTTCCATTCCGTTGTTTTTATATTATTCTTCCAGTTTTCTGAGCATAAAGCTGAGATCTTCTTCATCTTGTGCGATGACTACTTGATCGTCGGCAAAACTTAAGGTGTATAGATATTCGTCTCTTACTGGTATGCCCATTCCTTCTCACTTTCTCCTCAATGGTTTGAGTGTCTTTTCCAAGAATATTTTAAACAGAGTAGGGGACGTGGCACAGCCTTGTAGAAGTCCTTTTGTCGTCTTAAATGGATTGTAGGCTTTATTTCCACATTTAATGCCTACTTTGTTTTCTTTGTACAGTGCTTTAACTGATTTTATTAGTGTTTGTCGGATTCCGAGATCATTCATTGCTTTCCATAATTTGACTCTAGGTATTGAGTCGTATGCTTTCTTTAGATCAACAAACGCCAGATGGACCGGTCTACCATTCGCAATTTTCTTCTCTATCAGTTGTTCTAATGTGTACGTATGATCTAGGCATGATTTTTCTACCGTGAACCCTGCTTGGTCTTCTCCAATTTTTCCTATTATTTCAGTTTCGGATAGCAAGTTAAACGATGAAAAATAGTTATCAAAAAATATACAGTACCCTTTATTGAAAAATGATTTTGAAAGCTACAGTACTGTTTTTTCGCCTAATGTATCTTCTATTTCTCCGTAGCTACGTTCTTTATAAATATTGAAATCTAAAATATATCCAGAGGCAGAACATGCTATTGCTAACAACTTGAAGCTTCATTGGTGGGCTTCATTGGCATATATTGCTTCAAAATTAAATTACCTTTGAAGCCCACCATACTTTCGTCTACTGCCAAATTGCGGGACGGAGAAAACGATTTTAAAAACCTATTAAAAAGATGACAAAGTAATGGCCCCAATTTGTTTAGTTTACCATAGCCGGGTTTTCCTTTTCTAGTCATTGCTTGATTATCATTCAAGTCTAAAAAGCGGAGAATTTTCAGCAATCTCTTTTAAGTCATTAAGTTTGCTTACTCTGAAATTTTTATTTATAGACCAGTAAATTCTGATACTAGGAAGTCGACAAATCCCCACTACAATTAGTATACCTATGAAAGCTTTGAGCTCAGATACGTTTTAATTTAGTTCTGTACCCTTCTCAGGAGCATACTTCTTTGATTCCTCAACAATTTTGTCTAATATAACATCCTCTAAAACACATTTAAAAATTGGGAAGGTTTGTCTAGATCGCAAATGTTGAACCAAACGGCTGAGAGAAATTATATTGATTATAAGTAGTTGTAATGCATGTCTCTTTTCTAAAAACATATGGATCGTTGCATAAGACAGAATTCATAATTTTTTTAGATGGATTAAAATCTGAATCTAATATATATATATATATATATATATATATATATATATATATATATATATATATATATATATATATATATATATATATATAATAAATCTGGATAGAGTCAAGTAATAATTGGCTTCTTGGTAGTAATTTTCCAGGCTGTAGGTGGGGTTAACAATGAAATCGTCAATAAGGTTTACTATCAGAGCCAATGCCTTGATGGTCGTGAACGTGAACGTGATAGCTCCTCAGGTTTTTCATTTGTGGAAACACATAAAAAGGTGCTTGGACCAGCTAAAGGTGTTGAACAGCCACTGCTCATAGATGTAACAGAACAAAATGAAACTTTAGTATCTTCGGCGTAACTGTCCACATCATAATCAGAGTCAACTGGTTGTTCGTCTGTAATTCCATTGATCAGTTTATAGCTTTATCGGAAGTTATATACAAAAGGTGGTCCTTAAGTAATTGTACAAAAAAAAAACCGTAGATTCCTCTCTTTAAATATTACGATTTAAGCCAACTTGCTTTAATAAAATTTTGATATTAAAAAAGATACAGGGTGTTAAAATGGAAATTTAAAATTTTATTTGTTGCTATAACTTTCATGTTTGTAAACATTTATGTATAAAAATATAAAACTGGGTACTACTCAATATCAGGAATTATAATTTAATGCATATTTTCAGATAGCCAACAAAGGGCGACACATATGCCACATACGTGGCATACATTTGCAATTAACTTTTTTGTTTTTCAAGTTACCGGTATTTTTGATAAAAAATATTAAAGATACATTATTATTTTTCTTATAATACTTATAATAAGTACTGAATATGAGACGATATTTTATGAAATGTATTGACAAATGAATTAAAGAAAATGGTGGACATATTGAACACTTACTTTGACAAAAAGTTTAATGTTATTTCGTTTACCTATTTCTTAATTTAGTTTGTAAATCAAATGTTTTGATTATGATTTTAATTTAATACAAAACGTAAAATGTTTGATGTAAAATCCATTATTCTGTTATTTATCAAATCCTATTATTTTAGCCTGCTGCTATATTTATTTTATTTAATAATTCGTTAACTATTGACTTTATTAAAAGTATTTTATAACAAAATTCAGAAGTATTGATGTTTTATTTTAATTTTCTTTCGTTGTCTGGAGTAACTGCGATAAATCAGAATTAGGCAGTTGATTTCTAAAATGCGATTATCTCGAAAACCGTTGAGTTTTGAAGATATTAAAACTATACCTTTTTTTGTTAAAATAATGTATCTCTTATATTTTTTATTAAAAATACCGGTAACTTGAAGAGCAAAAAAGTTAAGCGCAAATGTATGCCACATATGTGGCATATGTGGCGCCCTCCATCAGCTACATCAAAGTGTATATCAGATTATAATTTCTGATAGTTAATAGTACTTAGTTGTAAATTTTTATACATAAATGTTGACAAACATAAAAGTTATAAAATTTTAAATTTCCACTTTAACACCCTGTATCTTTCCTACTATTAACATTTTATTAAAGCAATTTGACTTAAATCGTAATATTTTAAAGTATAGAATCTACGGTTTCTTTTTGTACAATTTCTTAAGGACCACACTGTATATATATATATATATATATATATATATATAATATATATATATATATATAAATTATATACAGAGCTGTTGCAACTTTTTTTCGACACTAATTTCTTCAGTTCCACGTTGTTCTCTGAGTGCAGAGGTTCTCTCTCACCCGGCTCTGGAACCCAATTGAGCCATGTGTTACCTTTAGTCAAATTTAATTTAATATTGAACATCATAGTTATTTTATAACACAATGTACAACATTTCTTAACTAAATGTAGTTTAAAGGGTTTTTACCTAATATTTTGGTGGCTCAGGCATTATGACCTAGCATTTTCGATTTTAATAACCTGATGATGGACTGTGTGGTCCGAAAACGTTTGTTTTATTGATGTGGCCCTTTTAAGGGTTTTTTAAATAAATATACCCATTTACAAAGATTAACCTCTTTTTGTTATACGTGGTATACAGCCAGCTACAGGAATTTTTCCTTGTGGATTTTACTAATTTCTTGGTCTTTGATGACAAATTTTACTTTAAACATTTGGCACACCTATGGGTTATTCATTTTCTCCCATCCTAGTTAACTTTGTATTAGATGATTTAGTTTCTGACCGCTTAGGTCTTTTGGATTTTCAAATCCCTTTTATTAAGAGGTATGTGAATGATTTATTATTAGCCTTACCACCTGACAAGGTTCAGGGTACCTTATCCTTCTTTAATGAGCTTGATCCTCATTTACAGTTCACTGTTGAACTTAAGTACACTACCACCAATAGTAATAATAATAATAATAATACTATAATAATAATAATAATAATAATAATATTTATTATTATTAATATTATTATTTAATACCGAAGGATCAAAATAACACCCAAGATCCAGCCAAATACCGCCCAATTACGTGTCTTCCAACTCTGTATAAATTGGTCACATCCTGTGTTACACAGTACACTACAGTAGCCCAGCGTATCTACCAACACTGCGCTCTAAACAATATCATAGAACCTCAACAGAAAGGATGCGCTAAGGGCTCCATGGGTTGCAAAGAACAACTTATTATCGACTCAGTCATTTCTAACCAGGCATACACCAAAAAAAGGAACCTCTTCACTGCTTTTATTGACTATAAGAAAGCCTTTGACTCAGTGCCGCATGAATGGCTGGTTAATATATTAAGAATATATAAAGTTGATGATAATATAGTGACCTTCTTAAGACATATAATGACAGATTGGAAGACTAAAATTCACCTCCAAATACCTGGTGAAAACAATATCGAAACGAAAAATATCGCAATTAACCGCGGCCTCTTCCAAGGAGACTCGCTAAGTCCCTTGTGGTTCTGTCTAGCGATGAACCCACTATCCCAACTATTGAACTCCACTGACTCAGGTTTTAGCATTAAAAACAACAACACTGTAGTGGCGAAGCTTAATCATCTGTTGTATATGGATGATTTGAAACTAATGGCTTCCACTCGAACTCACTTAGATCAAATGCTAAAAACTGTAGAAACTTTTTCAAATGATATTAGTATGCACTTTGGGTTAGACAAATGTCGTGTACTAAATATAGTCAAGGGAAAGGTTCAGCCCGGGGGATTCGACATGCAAAATGGCCAAAACATCGAGGCTATGGGCGAAAATGACATGTATAAATATCTAGGAGTAAAGCAAGCGCGGAAAATTGATCATAAACAAATGAAAATCGAATTAACATCAGAGTTCATACGAAGAGTAAAACAGCTACTCCGCTCACATCTTAATAGTAAAAATTTGTTTAAGGCATTAAACACCTACGCATTTTCCGCGCTTAGCTACTCATTTGGCATTATTAAGTGGACTAAAACGGATATAGAAAGTCTTCAGAGAAAAGTACGAACACACCTCACAAAGGCACAAAAACACCATCCTCGAAGTGCAGTAGAAAGAACGACATTACCACGGTATTTAGGAGGACGAGGACTTATTGATATAAGCGAACAATTAGAATAAACAGATCAATAATTTAAGAACTTATTTTCAGGTGCAGGCGGAGACATATACTCTTCATCGCGCGATTTGCGCAGTAGACGACACAACACCGATCAACCTGAGGGAACAAGAAATGCGCATAAACCATCTTACTAAGAACGAAAAAATGCGCATCTGGATGGGTAAACCTCTGCACGGGCGACATCCGAATGAAGTCAGTCAAGACTATGTCGACAATATAGCGTCGAACTATTGGCTGACATCAGGAAAGATGTTCCCTGAAACAGAAGGTTCATTACTCGCCATTCAGGATCAGGTTATACCAACCAAAAATTACCTGAAATATATTGTCAAAGACCCTCAGGTCCAAAACGACAAATGCCGATATGGATGTCAAGCCCAAGAAACGATCCAACATCTTACCGGAGGCTGCCAGGCATTTGCTGCAACTGAATATAAGGAACGGCATGACTCAGTAGGGAAGATCCTCCATCAAGAGATAGCTATTAAACTGGGACTTCTACAAACAAACCATCTCCCATATTATCAATACGTTCCAGAGAGTATGCTTGAGAATAACAACTACAAGCTATACTGGGATCGTACTGTGCTCACAGACCAAACTGTAGCACATAATAGACCAGATCTCGTGCTAGTTAATAAACTAACAAGACAAACAACTCTAATCGATGTGGCGATACCTAACAACAATAACCTGCGTGTTAAGTACAATGAAAAGATCGCCAAGTACAGAGATCTGGAAATACAAATAAGAAGACAATGGAGAATGGAAAGTACCCAGACGATACCGATTATTCTTTCTACCACTGGAGTCATTCCGAAGAACCTCCTAGAAAACATAAAAAAGCTGGGTCTAAATGAACATCTATATAAGGTCATGCAGAAAGCTGTGCTACTTTCGACGTCTAGATGCGTGCGAAAATTTATAGGAGATACACCGACCCACCAAGTCACCTAGGACTCGATAACATGGAAAGAGTCCCACCAGAGCTCAATCCTTTTGATACCGTAGGTATCTGGGATGAGTGAATTTTCCCCTTAGAGGGAGTGTGAGCCGTATGGCTAAATCTGGATAATAATAATACTTTATTTCCTTTTTGACAAATACAATTTGTATAGGATCAGTCACAGTTTAGAAAACAAAATTACTAAATATAAATGTAAATGTAAAATTACGCTAAACCTAAGGTTACAAACACAAATAGAAAATGTAAAATTACTAGCATATACTTAAAATAATGTCAACTACTAAAATATTCATCAACAGAATAAAACGTATTCTGCAATAAAAAATCTTTTAAAGTTAATTTAAATATTTTCATATTCTTACATTTTTTTATTGGCTCTGGTAACTTATTATATATTCTTTGACCTATTATTGCAGGTGAGTAAAAATGCATATTTCCTTTAGAAAAAGGCACATGCAATTTTTGATTCTGCCTTGTATTTTTATTGTGAATTTGACTATTAGTTTTAAATTTATCAAGATTTAAATGAATAAAAACACAGACTTCAAAAATATATAAGCACGGCACAGTTAAAAGTTTATATCTAGTAAAATAACTCTTACAGCTAGTTATTCGAGAAATACCAGCAATGCAACGCACTATTCTTTTTTGAGATAGAAAGACTTCACTGAATTTACAAGACGTACCCCAAAATACTATGCCATACCGCAAACGAGACTCCACCTGAGCATAATACAGCATAATTAGCTGTTTTTCACTTAGCGTATCTTTGAGGTTTCGAAGTAGGTAGCATGCTGAGTTTATTTTGGAAATAATATCATCACATTGCCTTTTCCAATTGAGACACTCATCAACATACAAACCCAAAAACTTTAGGCATTGAACTTTTTCAATTTGTGTAGAATATATTGATAGTTCGATATCTAACAGATGTTTCTGTCTATTGTGGAAGTGAATAGCATGCGTTTTATCCGCATTAAGATGTAAGTAATTTGAAGAAAACCAATAACTAAATATAATCTGATTTGCAAACATTTTCTGAGTGCTGGGATAAATCTGTTAAAGAGACGTACTGGCGACGTTCTGATAGGTAGGATTCTATCCATTTTAGAGAGAGATCTTTTATTCCAATATTTTCTAATTTATTAATGAGTAAGGTATGATCGACACAGTCAAATGCCCTACTGAGATCACAAAAAATACCAACAGGGCATTCATCCGCATCAATATAGTTAGTTAAAGTCTCATAAAATGAATGAACTGCTGTGTTTGTAGACTTACCTGCTTGAAAGCCATGCTGACATTTATTAATAATACCGTTCTCCAATAAATAAGAGTTTAATCTGTTAAGATAACAGTATTCGAATATTTTCGAAAATACTGAAGGGACAGTTATTGGGCGATAATTACTAATATCCTTTGGATCACCTTTCTTATGTACAGGAACGACTTTTCCCACCTTTAGATAATCCGGAAAAATACCATTGCAAAAAGTCAAGTTTATTAGAAATGTTAAAGGTGATAGTATGAATGGAATTACTTTTTTTAATAAAAATTGAGGTATTTCATCAAATCCACACGATTTTGAAGATTTTAATTTTCCTATCAATAATTAATTCACTCAGCTCATTTGGAGTATAAGGATATAATTGTAAAACATTTTTATTTTCATTATAAGGCGGTTTCCTCAAAGTACTATTTTGATGACTGGGAATTTTAGAACTTACCTCAATTGGGGCATTTTTAAAGAAAACATTGAACATGTTAGCAACAATAGGGCATTCCTTTATTACACAATTTTCTTCTGATTTTAGGCATATATTTTTCCTTCCTTTATTGTCAACATTATTAGTCATGTCAGCAACAAGTCTCCAGGCACTTTTTGTAGGATTATCTGATGACGAAATAATATTTTGGTAATAATTTTTCTTTGTCAAACATAAAAGTTTCTGGTGTTTCTTTTTTTCTAACTTGTAATATTCACGAAGACACGGACAGGATCTAGATAAAACATGCAAGTTTTTTAAGTTACTACTAGATAAGCGTACTTCGGTGTTCACCCATTTTTTACGATCATTTATAATACGTTTATTTTGCAATGGAAAATTAATGTTAAAATAATACGAAAAAATATCAACAAACACATTAAAAGCCAAATTAGTATCGAGTATACCGTAAACAAAATTCCAATCTTCCATCACAAGATCCATAATAAAATTATCTATCCCACTCTCAGAAAAATATCGCTTTTGACAAGACATAGGCAAGGTCGATATATCGATTTCAAGTTCAACTAAAACAGTTCTATGATCGGACACAGTGTTGTCAAGAATACATGATGTAACTAAATTAGAAAAATTTATAAAGATATTATCAATTGTTGTTATGCTGGTATTTGTTACTCTTGTAGGCCATTTGACAAGATTAGTATTTATGTTATAAGCAGATAAGCAATTAAGTAGTTTTGTTTTTTTATTGTTTGACGTTTTCATATCAATATTAAAGTCACCACAAATAATATAACATGCATTTGGCTTGTATAAATGATTTAAAAGACAGTCAAGATTATTTAAAAATATATTTATATCTCCACACGGAGATCGGTAGCAATTCAATATGTAAAAGATATTATTGTTTTTATCCCTAATTAAAGAACAACAAAACTCTGAATGTCTATCAGAACAGAATTTTTTAACATCAATATTATGAGCGTTTACATTTCTCTTTACGAATATTCCTACACCACCTCCTCTTACTAAAGAGTTTCTACAATAACTACTACTTATAGTAAATCCATCAATGTATACATTATTAATAGAGTCAATGGTTTCCCATAATTCTGTTAGACATAAGATTTCTATATTTTTAAATGTATGCACAACAATGTCACATATTTTATGGTTATTTATACTTTGAACATTTAGTAACATTAATTTAGGGTTAAACATTACCTCTGGGACCTCTGATTTTTCCGTAGGTACAAAAAATTGTTTACACATGCATTTTCAGGCCAGAGTGCTGGATCCATAGCTTTATTGAAATTATTTTGATATATTCGGACCTTAAATGATGAGTAAAGACTTGGGTAGCGAGACTCCATAGATTCGCAAAGCACTTCCGGAAAATAGGGTTTCAAAAGATTTTCCATTGCAGTCACATTGGTGCTAGGATGAATGCGATACACATGTAGATCCACATATTTTGGAACACCTTTGACAGAGCCAGCACCAGTTCCAACAATTAACTATCTTCTTCTTTTGTTTCTGTCTTGAACTTTCTGCCATGGAGCTTCGTCATTTGTGGCTTCTTTCGTAAGATTTATTACAGATGACATAATACTTTCTTGGGCCTTT
This sequence comes from Diabrotica balteata, assembly GCA_918026665.1. Classification (NCBI taxonomy): domain Eukaryota; kingdom Metazoa; phylum Arthropoda; class Insecta; order Coleoptera; family Chrysomelidae; genus Diabrotica; species Diabrotica balteata. The sequence continues at coordinate 80,645,468 of OU898277.1, read as the reverse complement.
TGACACTCATTACTTCCCAAATCAACTGAAGCTGGAAGTACTGCTTCCACAGTAGACGGGGATTGACTTTTACTACGACTACGACTACTACTATTAGCTACAGCATTTGAATTTTTAGGTGGTTTTAGTCCCTCGTTAGTAGGATTGGCAACGTTGGCCGTAGTCTGTTTATGTTCAATATTTTTATTTGAATTCGTTTTTAATAAAGAAATAAATAAATCTTGACGTTCATTACCTTTTACTAGCTCTGTATTTAACGATTTTAAGTAAGTAATCTCAATCTCAGCACACTTTAACTTGCACTGTAGTTGAGTAAGTTCTAACCTCAAATCACTATTGCACAGTTTCACATCGGAACAAGAAGATCCACTGGTCTCCAAAACATTTTTGGCACTTTCACTAATTTTTATTCCTTCGGGAACCTTTTTGTGAATAAGTATTTCCAATAATTCTGATTTCTTAAGGCGATCTAGTTCTTTGTATATTAATTCGTCAGTCGCCATCTTGGTTCGTGCTTATTACAGCTTTTACCTTTGGACTATGTACCACCAATAGTATACCCTTCTTAGACATGCGTGTCATTAGAATGGGAGACAACACCCTAACCACAATTTGGTATAGAGAACCAATGGCCTCTAATAGGTTCCCTAATTACCATTCCTGTCATCCCATCAATATAAGTTAAACCTTATAAAAGCTTTGAGCTGCAGATTAAATAAATTGACACATCCAATTAATCGAAGGGAATCCCTTAAGTTATTAAGAAATATTCTAATGGGGAATTCATATCCTTCCTCTATCATAAATAAATACCTTTATTCACACAGCTATGGATCCTCAATTTATGACATACCCGATGGTGACCAACTTAGAAACATCTCAAATAATTCAATAAATAGCATTGTTCTGCATAATACTGATCTTCAGAATCCTACCACCCATTATTTTTCTTTACCTTATTTTCCTCAAGTTACTGAGAAGCTTATTAAATTGTATAAACAGAATAACATACCGGTTAAAATTGCTGTCAAGAATGCGAAAACTGTTAGAAATTTGTTCTCTAAAACTAAAACACCCTTGTCCACTTTGGAACAAGTTAACACAATTTATCAAATTTCATGCGCTAATTGCGATTTATGTTACATTGGTCAGACTGGTAGATCATTAATGGTAGTGACATTAAATTATCAAAACACACTTGTGCCCTGGCACAACACGCGATAAATACCAAACATGAAGTGGATTTCAATGAAGTTAAGATTCTTGCCACTGAACGCAATCTAGCTAAAAGACAGTTTTTGGAAATGTGTTCAATTCTAAAACATCCTAATGCTTTAAATAAGAGAACTGACAGAAGTAACTTGAGCCAAATATATCATGCTTTAATTTTGCAGAATTAGGCTTTATGATCTTTTCACTATATTAAATGTCATATAAGGTGTACTACTTGAACTCTTTTTCCAATTTTCATTAAATAATTAAAATACATAAAAAAGAAATAAAATATATAAAATAATTAAATAAAATAATTAAATACTCCTTACTTAACCCATTATAACATATGCAACTTACATTGCATATTCATACACTGATTACTTAGATTAGTGTGAACATTTTTTACTTAAATAACATATTACAGATATTGTAATTGATTCATAGAATTATTTGCAAACTACAGTTCCAAGTGTATGAACCTTGGGCTGTTTGAAATTAATTTATCGTTAACCACCTGTGGCTGATTATCTAGCCATAATGATTAAAGTTATTACTTATATGAGGTTGAATGAAAATCTCCTGTTTGTAAGTCTAGACTGATTAATAAGAGGAGTTGCTATTACAATACCAATTCCTTTCACTGGTTTGTCTTTTGCAACCGGGTAGCCATCCAAACTCATTAAAACTTTTAAATTGACCGCCCAATTATTTGGGTTGGTACCTCCACCTTGCTGATCTGTCAAAAGTATTTTGACCTCAAGGTTGGCTGTCTTTTTGCGGTTTAGTTCGTTCTGGTTCATCTAACGCCATTTTTCCGGCGACAGCTGTAGAGCTTTGTCCGGTAACTTCATTTACACTACTTTTTAAATAAAATTTTTATTAATATCACTTATAATGCTACCTAAAGTTAAAATCAAAGCTTAATAATCATTAAATAGTTGGAAGTTGTCTATGATTTTCGTGGTTCTTTTTCACTAATTACTATTAAATAATATTTAATTTACTGTAGACCACATGGTCATTTGCTGTGCTAATTTTTTATAAGTTCCTATATGTTGTTAGTTACTTGATTGTTTATACAATATTAGCATATTATGTCCATTTACTTAAGTTTCATTCACATTATTGTAAATAACTTTGACTGCTACATGTCTTTTTAAGGTAACAATTAACATCGTTTCCATGATTGTGTGGTTCTCATATTGTACTTTTTAGATGAACTGATGATGCTTTCAAAACTCGAAAGCGAAACGTCTTCAAAATAGATAAAGTAGCCTATCAACTTTGTCTTTTATATATATATATATATATATATATATACATATATATATATATATATATATATATATATATATATATATATATATATATATATATATATATATACGAAGAATGATCACAGCTGTCCAATAATTAATTAGTATAATGGTAAGGTTAATTGGGTTAGCAGCTGAAATATATAATATATATATATATATATATATATATATATATATTTATATTTATATATACATATATAAATATATATATATATATATATATATATATATATATATATCTGTGTGTGTGTCTGATGATTTGTTTAAATATATCAGATACTGGTACTGTTCTATACTCATCTATCAACAAGTGGCACATAATATACCAGATTCCATACTTTTTAATAAACTGACTAGACAATTAACTCTTATTTTGATCGATTTCCAGCAATCATAAAGTACATTTTATTTTTATTTCTGAAATTATACTGGTTTAAGTAGTATGCACAAAATATGTTAAAAAGTTTTTATCTTAAAGAATATTATATTTTAAAAAATACAGCTTTTATGTTAAAAGTTCATTATTTCACATATGTGGCCGAACTGATACTATAATAAGATAGCACTCAATTTATGTGATGAAACTGTTTTTCGAATGTAATTACAATTATTATTATCTCACTTAGGAGTGTTTAACAATATTATTCTGACATGATTTTATATTTCAATATTTAATTATTTTAAATAGCGCTAAATTTATACACTACAAGTTTTTATTATTGAAAACTGTATGAATATTTAAATAGAGCCTTTTAATTTTGACGTGGCTCAGCAAAGTTTCCAAATGGTCTCTAAACAACCAAGCATGCTTATGCCTTTAAACTATGAATAAATAAAAGAAACATAATTAAAAACCGGTGATATTCTTTCACGTTCTCCGTATATTGTCTGCAAATACATGCATACTAAACATTATGCACTCAGTTTTTGTGTAAAAGGTTACGTAACCTTTGCATATACGACGTTTCGCAATTTCCGTAGTCATCAAGGAACTCTATACAGTGGCATATACAGGCACCCATCGGCCCAATTTACAATTTCGATTTTCTCTTCTTTTAGTTTATGATTCAATAGTTTTAGTCCCTTGCATTTATTAATTTTGTTTATAACGTAATTACAATTTGTGGTTTTATTGGTTCTTTTACTTAAATTTTCGACCGTGATCTACGTAAATATTTCTTTTGGGCTCTAATCGTAACATTTTTTGGTTTTAACTAAGCTTTTTTACACTCCGTATGATAACGCAAGATGGTGTACTTTTTATTGCGTAATAAATATTATCCATATTTAAGCAATACGGCTCTTACTTTTTCCGAGGGGAAAATACTTATCCCATGTACGGTGTGAAAAGTGCTGCGCTCTGGTGGGGCTATTTATGTGTTATCAAGTTCTAGCTAACCTGGTATGCTAGGTTATTCTCAACAATTTTCTTACACATTTGGATATTGAAAGCAATGTCGCTTTCTGCGTGGTCTTATAGAGATATTCACTAAAACCCAATTGTGTTATATTCTCTACGAGGTTGTTTGGAATGACTTTACCAATAGTGAGAATATTTGGTATCAATTGTGTATTTTTTATACTTAACGATCTTCATGTTATATTTACCACGCACATTATTATTGTTAGTTATCGCCATATCAATAAGTATTATGGTAAAGATATTTTAGTAACCAGTATGAAATCCCGTCCAGTATGTATCACATTGGGTTGTAAGCACAGTGCGGTTTCAATATGGTTTGTAGTTGTCGTTTTCGAGTATGTATTCTTTAAGGCAGGCATTAATAATAAGGGAAATTGTTAATTTGGAAAAGTCCCTGGTAAGACTATTTAAAAAAATATATTTGCTACTGAGTCATGCCGTTATTTTAATCACACTGGCATTTGTTGTCTAGGACCGGATGGTCTTTAGCAATAACTTGATCCTATGTAGCAATATCTTGTATGTAAAATCTTGTAAAATATATATATCTTGGCTTAAGTTATGTGTTAAATACGGTTTATTTATATCTGATTGATGCTCAAAGCTAAAAACGAAACCAGAATAAAATAGCTTCACTTACTTTGTAACAAAATATGGCATATCAAGCAATGATCTGACGGCTGGACAAAAGCTACAATAACGGCAGTTCATAAAAAGGCAGCTTCCGTTAGCGTGACAACTATTTAGTACCATCTCTCTTTTCTCAACAATCAATTTTTGGCTGGCATCAGTTATACTTATGTTACTGGCATACGTTATACACAAGGTCTTTTAATAGATTTATGCAGTCCTATTTTTGTACTAGATACATATTTAAATATCATTATTAATTAAGCTTCCGGATTTGTTATTTTTTTTTATTAAAGCTTTCAATTCCTTATTATATTGACATTTTTTATCGATTCGTACCTTCCCAATAGATAATATATTCAACTTTTCTGAATGTATATTAGGGTGTATACTAGTTCGATCCCGCAGTCAGATTTTAATACTGCACAGAAAAGGGGCATAGGTAAATTCGCTCTGGCCATATATTTCTTTTAAGATATTTAAATAATGTCTTCTCAAAACTTGTATTTACCAATTAATACAATACTACCATAATTGTTTAAAATAGAATAAGTCTTTTCTAAACAATGCTACTAGGGTAAAGTTACAGTGATTGGCCACTTAGGCATTGAAGTTTGATAAATGTGTAAGGCATTAATTTGTATTAAAAACCATATATTTAAATAATACACTTAATATTATACTAAAGTATCCTCTTTATGACTTTGTATGTCATTTTTTGTTTAAAAATGTTTAATATTTATAAAAAAAAAGTTTTATTCTTGCAAAAGCAGATTTTATAGTGATTGGCCTAATTTTGAAAATGATTGGCATAATAAGTAGATAGTAATTGGTTACCAATAAAGGGCTAAGTTATCCTAGGTACCTACATATTTTTCTTATTTATGTATCCTACCTGAGTTATTTTAATTTTAGTTAAAAAACTAAAAAAACATTAAAAATTATATATAATTTTATTGATCAAAGACGAATTTTTATCAAAAATTTTTAATAAATGCCAGAAATTACAAACCAATTATTACAATGTTATTTTGTCAAAACAAACGTTACACAAAAAGTTCCCCATTTCGGAGGATAACATCTTATTTTTGGAAATACATTTTGTATGGTATGTTCTGGAACAATTTAAACATTTTACTCCACATTGACTACATGTTATGTTATTAACACACGTATAGCATAGCCCAGTGTATATAGTTTTGTTCTTAAATGGATTAGGAGCAGATGGTGTAATAATAACCATATTCGTGTTAATGATTCCATCTTGACTGTTGTCACTAAACAGTTTTCTTTTTGTTTTTTCTGGCACAACAGTAAGGCAACTTTGGATGTTTTCAGAGCTATCTTGGAAGTTCATTTTTGGCAAGGTTTCCGTTACGTTGAGTAAAACATCACCATCGTCTGCGTGACTACTTTAGATACTTCCTTAGTTGCACCGCTATTAACACTTACATTTAGATAATATTTCATATTGGGATCATTGTTTTCTATATCACGTGCTGTGCTTGTTACGGCTTCTGGATCTGTATTATTTTTAAAAACAAGTTTAACGTTAGTGTTGTTTGGTGATCTTTCTGTATAATTATGTTTAGGCTTTCTTTTTGTTGCTGCTTTTTTTTTATTCATTTGTTTTCCTTTTAGTTCTTGTTTGTTCAACCTTTTAGTCTTACGTTTCTCCTTTTTCATCTCCAGTTCTTTTTTTTGAGCCATTTTTGCTTTAATTGCCTTTTTTCTAACGAAGGAAGTCAGGACAAATGGTAGTTTCTCCGTCTCTCTTTTTCCTTTTCTTTCAGGAGTTTTCGGTCAAATAACATAATCGCTGATTGATGAAGACGACTAATTGAATAAGACGTGTTCAGAGGCGAGCGATGAAGTGCTAGGCATTTGGTTGTCGAAGCTAGTATTTCCTTCTATTAAAATAGGAATATTTTCAATGTCAAACATTTGCACATTTAGGAGAATTTCCGAAGTATGCTTAATAAAACCCTCATTTTTTTCAAATTTCTGATTTCAAGATTCTGGCTCACAGATTTCAGATGGGATCGTCCCATGGAATTGGTCCGTTTCTCCTTGCGGCTCTGTATCTTTGCCTTTATGCATATCTTCCAGTTGATCAGTATTCACGGATGAACTTGCCTCCAAAAATTCTTTATACACATAATACAACGTCAAAAAATCGGAATTATGTGCATCACTTTCAACAAAGTTTTCAAGCCTTTCCATTTTTTCCTCTCCAACAATCATTTAAATGTTTCGAATGTAATTTTACTGACTTCCGTGTCTCTATCTTGTTCTTTGGTCTTGCCAGTGCATTTGGACTAATCAATTGCAGATACATTCAAAGGGAAAAGTTCACAGGCACGAAAACTATTTCTAATATTTTCTGGTTTTATGTTATTAACTACTGTTTTTAAAACTGCAGCAAAATTGTCCTTTGTCAAAATTTCAGGAGGGTGCTCTCTCCAAAACTTTAATACGGCACTTTTCCATCCTTTTTTTAAGGGCTTAAATACGGACACATCTGCAGGTTGCAAGATTCGAGTCGAGTTAGGGTACAGAGCAATTAGAATTATCTGTAGCTTTGTGCATAATTCGCTTATTTCATAGGTTAAATGTGTGCTGTGACCATCGACGAACAAGGCTATTGGAAATTTGATGTTATTTTTGCTTAAGTAAGGATAAAGAATGTTTCCTATATATTCGTAGAACAACTGATTTTTCATCCAACCGTTATCACTGCATTCAATTACCCAGGTGTCAGGTACAGATTTAACAATTTCAGCTGGCAGTCTTTTGTAAGCATAGATAATCAAAGGTGGGCTCACAACACCACAAACTGAAAATGTAAACATCACTGTGATATTGTTTCTTGAATGATGTTGTATTTCATAAACGTTTTTCGCTCCTCTTGGTGCAAGAACTTTTTTGTTTTTTAGGCAAAGCCAAAAACAGGTTTCGTCTCCATTGTAGATTCTGCTAGGACCTTCAAGAATCTCAAATAATTGTTTTTTCTTTAAATAGTATTCTACATTAGTAAACCAGTTTTTTTATGTCTGCTTCAGCTACAACTGAGCTAGCTACTGTTATTCCTTTTGCGGTTCTTAGAGTTATATTTGAGTGACGTTTTAGGAAGAAGTGATACCATTCTCTTCCTGGATTGTTATCTTTAAACGGATTTTCTCTAGGGGATGCGTCAAGGAAATATTTTACAGAAGCTTGAATGTCTTCCGTTCTACAACGAAATCCTTTCTTGTAGGAGGTCAAAATCCATCTTTCTAAAACTGCTTCTTCTTCTGAAGTTAATACTGGGTGACGTCCAAGCTGACACTTGACCGGAACTAGTGTTTCTCGAGGAATCTGATATAACTTGGAAGCTTCTCTTTGACTTATACCAGTTTCAATAGATTCTAAAGCCCTAATTATATCTTCTTCGTTATATTTTTTTCGGTAAGAAACACCTTCACAGACCTTTGGCATGTTATAACTGAAAAAGAGGAGTACGATAGTGATTGGCCACATTGCAATATAGTAATTAGCCTACGGCCAACGACTGTTTACTCTTAGAATATTTAAAGGTAACAATAAGAATAATGTAATTTAGAGTGCCCATTTTTATGGAAAACAAATTATATCTGAAAATTTATTTTAGAAATTTATCACAGTAAATGGCCGGCTGGCCAATAACTGTTTATATACCTAAATTATTGATATAGTTATTGGCGCGTTTTTTTTATCTAAAAATGTTTGGGGCCTAAAATTTGATCAGTTAGAACCTTAGTTTAATATATCATGCTAAATTATATCTATGTATATCTATAACGATTAACTCTATAATAGATCAAAAACAACTGTACAATCCTTCAGAAATTCGTAAGATTTTACCTGTGAACAACTAAACTGGCGACAGCAAGAAGTAACCACACCCTTTAAGCACTTTATTGTGACTGTAGGCAGACGAAAGTTTAGGTGAACATTAAGCGACGTTGTCAAAATTATTCTGTAGATTTGATTTATTTCAGTAACAGCAGAGATTCTAAATATTTATAAATTTATGTTAACATGGCCAATCACTATAGATTGGCCAACCACTGTATCATTTACCTTATATAACACTACTTACTTAAAAAATATTGAAATTATAACGATAATAATTCACTAAAGTATTATGATGTTGGAGCTCATATTACCTTGTTAAATTTTTTTGATTAAGTTTTTCCGTATCAGAAGTTGCAATTGATATATTTATTTGAAAAGACTGGTAGGTAATTAGTGGTTTTACTGAAATTTTATGATAAGAAATAGTGGTAGTGCCAATCTTAACATTATTACTTTAGTTCCAGTTTGAATGTCGTTATACCTAGTTCGTGATGAAGAAATGTGAAGTAAGTGAAAGGTAAAGTAAAAAGGGCAAGTCAATATTATTTATTAACAATTGCAAGTATAATTTCCATAAAATGCTTGCTAATAATATCAAACGTTGGCAGTGTGTAGAAAGAAGTTGCAAAGCATTTGTTAAAACTTTAAAAATTTGTAACTGTGAAGTCTAATGTAGGCATTACCATACCCATAAAAGTTTACCAAAAACGGTATTAAATCGGCAAAGATTAAGTAATAGTGTTAAGCGGAAGACAATGGATGATGTGTGTAAAAAACCATTGAAGTTGATACACAGCGAAATTAAACAAACAGGCACTAAAAGTCTTACAGTGAAAGATGTACATTTGATTAGAAAAAAATATTTATAATGGCAGAAAACAAGTTATTCCCAAAATTCCGAAGTGCGCGTAGAAAGTAGGTATATGACTCGTTAAACTCCGTAGAAGTAGAACCGTCGAACCAACTAAAAAGAACAATTTTTATTGAAAAATGATCCGGTAAAAAAATTTGTTGGTTTTTCTTGTGTATCTAATTTAAAATTTTTAAGTAAATTAGAAACAATTTATGTTGATGAAAATTTTAGATACTACACTTAATTTTTTATTCAACTATTTACAGTTCACGGATTCGAAAATGGACACTATCTGCCGTTGGCATTCTTTTTGCTTTCAAATAAATTAACAAACTCATATGTGACTGTCTTGAATTGTTTAAAGACGGAGTGTCAAAAATTTATCTTAAATTTTAGTTCCAAGGTTAGGTATGCTGATTTCGAAGAAGCGATCCAGGTGTAAGTGAAGTGTTTCCATCTGTGAACATAAACGGGTGTAGGTTTCAACTCGGACAATCATGGTGGAGAAAAATTCAAAAAGTTGGTCTTGCTACTGAGTATTTTAACGACAATGAAGTCAGACAATACCTTAGATAAATGTTTGGTCCACCTTACCTAGATCAATTAGAAGTATATTTCTGAAGAGGCAGACTTCCCTCGTGATATGTGGGCGGAAAACAGTTCATCACTTGAGCGTACAACCAATGCTTGTGAAATGTTCCATTCTAAGTTTAATTCATTATTTATAATCCGCACCCTAATATATTTTAATTTTTAGAAGTTTTAAAAGATATTCAAATTGACACTTATATAAAAATACGAAGTTCTGTGAAACCAAAAAAAAGTGTACCGAAAAGTTTTAAAAGATATTCAAATTGACACTTACCTATATAAAAATACGAAGTTCTGTGAAACCAAAAAAAGTGTACCGAAAAGTACTTCTAGAGCGTCAAAAATTTGTTGATTACAAAATAGGGGAATTAAAGCAAAATAAAATTAGTAGATTTGGTTTGATCAAATTTCATTTAGATTTCTAGCGAAATAAATGCCTTGTTTTAATTTATATTTGTTTAATTTTGTAATGGTGGAAAATATTCCATATTATGTTAGTTTTTACACTTGTATTGCTTTCCTTTTATAGAAATGTTAGAATAGGCACAAAAATTATTTAATTTTTTATTCAACCCTGTTTAAAATATGTCTTGGTAATGCTTTAAAACATTGGATGAGAAAATGCAGCCCAATGGGCATATGGGTAAATGACACTCCTATATATACAATCCTCTTCGCAGACGACCAGTTAGTTCTTGCCGAGGACCTACTAGATATGACGTACATGATAAACAAAATAATAGACGAATTCAAAAAATGGGGATTAGAGGTTAATACCGAAAAGACACAATACATGAATATAGGAGGCATCGGTCAAGACATGGAAACAGAAAGCGGATTAATTAAAAACGTTGATCAGTACGAATATCTCGGAGTTACACTAAGCGAAGACGGGAGAGACGACAAAGATATAACAAGAAAAATAGGAAAAGGAAAAAACATGATAAAAACACTACATCCGATCCTGTGGAATAAAACTTTAACTAAGAAAACAAAGAAAAATATATACCAGGCTATGATTCAGCCGGTGCTGACGTATGGGTCAGAAGTGTGGGTCTTTAACAGTAATATGTCACAAAAACTCCTCTCAACGGAAATGATGTACTGGAGAAGATGTTCCGGGTTAACTTTGTTTGACCACATAAGAAATGAAAACATAAGAGAGAGAATGAAAGTAAAGAACACAATAATGGATACGATAGCCGAAAAAGAATTAAAATGGTATGGACACCTGAGACGGATGAACGAAGAAAGGATACCACGAAAGGTTTGGAACTGGAGACCTACACAGAGAAATAAAAGGGGAAGGCCAAGAAAGAAATGGATATCCAATATTCATATAGAAATGGAAAATAGAGGTCTTCAAGAAGGAGACTGGGCCGATAAGAAATTATGGCGATTGGGATGCGAGAAGCGACAAAATTAAAGTTGCAAACACTAGCTATATATATATATATATATATATATATATATATATATATATATATATATATATATATATATATATATATTTTTATTCAAAAATTCTAATATAATTTCTAAATCAATCACTAACATTTCATAAAATACATAACAGTAATGAGCGCGCTAATAACCAACAAAATAACGCAAAAGATGGAAAACATATTAAGTTGTGAGATAAATAGAAATAAAACAAGAGGAGATGGGAAATTTAGCAATAAAACCTATAATTTACATTTATTGGTTTAACTTCCCACAATAACTTCTAGAACAAAAGAGAACAACTATCCAAAAGAAATCCGAGAACTCATAGTAGAAAAAAGGAAGTTAAGAAAAAAAAGGCAGCAATACAGAGCTTCACGAGGCAAAACTAGTCAATAATGCTACACAAAAACTAAAAAGGGAGATACATAATATAAAAAATTCAACAATTAATAATTTTTTAAATAATTTAAAAGCTGGCCAGAACACAGAACGAAATGGCCAATTATTCATTCTCCTCATATCAAGTTCAAAAACGGCAACTGGGCTAGAAGTAACGAACAGAAAGCAGAAAGATTTGCAGATCATTTAGAAAACACGTTAAAACTAGGGATGGCGGTTTTTCACAAAACACTGGTTTTCGGTTATACCGGTTTTCTTTGCTTACGGTTTAACCTGGCGGTTATAACCGGCCAAAAAAAAAACGGTTTTTGCAAAAACCAGCATTCGGTTTCTTTAATCCAATAGGTTACATTATGAATGCACTTTAATTTGCGATACTTTATTCCACTCGATATTCCTAATCACCGTAAAAATCTAATAACCGGTTTTTACTTTAAACATAAAGAAACAGTTATAACCGGAACAAAAAACAACCGATAAAACCGGTTATTGCAAATAAAAAAAACGGTTTTCAATTAAAACCGGTAGGTTTTTCCCATCCCTAGTTCAAACCCAACGACAATGATGGTAAAGAACTGAGATGGGAAGAACCATTCCAAACTGAAGAAAGAATAACGTTGACATCACTTAGAGAAGTATCAACAGAGATAAAAGAGAATATAAATCCTAAAAAAGCTCCAGGATATGATCTTATAACAGGAGAATTATTAAAAAATCTACCAAGAAAAGCCATAGTTAAGCTGACACACCTAATAAATGCTGCTTTTAGATTGAGATATGTTTCCAGACTCTGGAAAGTAGCCGAAGCAATTATGATCGCCAAACCAGGTAAATCTCCTAATGAAGTAACATCCTGTCGACAAATATCACTCCTTACGGTGATGTCAAAACTATTTGAAAAAGTTTTATTGAAAAGATTAAAACCAATAATAGAAAGAAAAAATCCTATACCATATCATCAAGTTGGTTTCAGAAATCAACATTCCGCTATATATCAAGTTCACAGAATAACGAATATAATAGAAAAAACATTAGAAGAAAATAAAGTATGCTCTACAATCTTTTTGGATGTAGCACAGGCGTTTGATAAAGTCTGGCATGACAGTTTAAACTATAAACTAAGAACGTTCATGCCTAAACAGTATGATATCTTAAAATCATACATTGCGAATAGATATTTCAGAGTAAAACAAGATGAAGTGTACACCAGCTTAAGGAAGATCAAAGCTGGCGTGCCACAAGGGAGTGTCTTAGGTCCAGTCAGGTACCTATTGTATACGTGTGACATTCCAGAGCTAGAACAAAATACAATTGCCACCTTCGAGGATGATACAACCATACTAGCGATAGGAGACTGTAGTGAAGAAGCGACTGATTAGTTGCAACTATCAGTAAATAAAATACATAACTAAACCAGAAAATGATGAATACACTTAAATGAGACTAAATCTGCACATATTAACTTTACAAATAAAAAAATAGAAAATTTCCCAGTTAGAATAAATGATACCCGAATTCCTTATGCAACATTAGCAAAATACTTGGGCATCACCCTAGACGCGAAGCTGTGCTGGAAAGTCCATGTCAAAAAGAGAAGAGAGGAGCTTTATATTACATATAAGAAATTGTATTGGCTGATTGGAAAAAATTCAACATTATCAATTCATAATAAATTATCCATCTACATGAAAGTACTGAGGCCAGTATGGTATATGGGTGCCAACTCTGGGGCTGTACCAAAGCTAGTAATCGACATATTATCCAGAGATTTCGAAACAAAGTACTGAGAAACATTGTTGATGCTCCTTGGTATATCCGTAACAGCAACCTCCACCAGGACCTGGGTATGGAAACTGTGATCGAAATAATCAGGAGAACACCAGCAAGTCACGAGCAGAGACTGCTTAGTCATATGCATGTCGAGGCAATCCAGCTTCTTGACAACACTGAACTAAAGAGAAGACTCATAAGGACAAAAACATTTGAGCTAGAGTAAATGTGTAACAGTTTAGTGTAAAAAGCAGAGTATAGTGCTGTGAAGTTATTGCATATTAGTTGTAGTGCAATAGTTAATAGATAAAATAAGAGTAAGCCATAGGGTAAGTCTTAGATTTAAGTATTTGCTGTTAATATATTAGGTCAGAAAATAACTGATAATTTGTCATTTGTGACCAGATAGCAGTATACAAACACCGCACAGATGTCAATAAAAAAAATTGTTTCCCACCTTTAGACGTAAACGTTTGGAAACTACTGCTGTGACAGTGACAGTTTAAGTTGACATCCTCCTCTGATACGTCTAAAGTGGGAAGCTGTAAATAGAATGTAAATTTATAGGTTTCTATCGCCAAATTTCTCATATTTATATAAATATGTAACTACCAATATTTGATATAATTTCTAATATAAAATACAAAAGCCGCAGTACCTTTTTTCCTGTGTTAATTTTCTTAGATAAATACTTGATCCGCTTGACTATGGGAGCGAACTAGGTTATTGTTTTCGGAGCAAACTAGTATGTAATTAAGAGGATTTTTTGACCTTGGGAGCGAACTAGTGTACTCCGGTATATTATATCCCTTCATCGATTGTAAATGTCAGTTAGTTAATCTGTAATTTTTGGTATGTGACTTTAATACAAATATATTTTTAAGTTATATATCCATATATGCGAGTGTTCAAAGAAATATAATAAAAAGGTACTAAAAGGTAAACTATTTACTAAGAAACATTGTAGACTTTTGTTGATAAGTGGAGGAGGTTAAATCCAATAAATATTTAAAAGTGACTACAAGCCAAAACGTTAAGTCTCTCTATGCTTAATCAAACCGTGATACTATTTTTATTCTTCTTCTTCTTTTTTTATAAACATGACTCTGTATGTTTCTCAATGTGCCTCCAGTAAGTTGTCGTTCCATCGTTTTCGTAGTCTTTTTACTGATCATCCTTCTATTGGAGAACCGTCTCTTACTGTCTTTACGAATCTATTTGTTGTCATTGGACTTATATGAATATTTCATTCTACTCTTCTATTTTATAGCCAGTCCTTGATGTTCTGTACCTTGCATCTACATCGTATATTTGTACTTCTAGCTCTGTCCCATAGTGCTTTTACCGTCAATTTTTATGTGTTTCATTTATAAATTCTAATCATGAAACTTCAGTTTAAAAAATTAAATAATCTGTATCGATAGGTAAAATCTGTGTAGGCCCTTAGTTATGTTGCAAGCTTAGATTTAAAATTAAAGAGAAATTGATTTTCCTTCTATTGTACTATATTTTAATTACTAGCACAATATTGTACGACCTTGGTGCCAATCCTGGTCAAACAGGTCATTACTTACCTGTGCATTCACCATATTCCAAGATATATATAGGTTGACAAGCGACGTGTGAACATACGCTTACGAGTTATATTTTAACGCATGGACGACACTGAAGGGTGTCTCTCTGCGTCTGCCGTTTATATTTTGCCGGTTAAATTAACACTTCATTAGGTTAATTGCCATTTAGAGTTTGAAAAGGCCGCCCTCTTTAGTAACACAGAATGGAAAATTGGAAAAGTGTGTATATATGTATGTATATGAAAATCTCAAAAATATATCTAGACACTGTAGGTCTAGCATACAATATTTTTCTTAATCCTGTAATAATTTCGTTATACTTAGAATAATAATAAATTGTCCTGAATAAATTTTATTTGTGCAATGACTTCTTTTTTATTATTTTTTGATGATATTTTCATATGTATTGGTTTCTATTTATTTTTCCGTTTAACGTATAAAAGTCAGTTCACGTTTTTATCGAAGGCGAAGTTTTGTTGATTCATTTAATAAAATTCATTAAAATTTTTAAATTATTTATGTAATGGGATAGGAGTACTTAGGTATGTCTTTTGGATGGAATAAAATAGATCACAGTTTGTGTCGCAAATTAAACAAACAATGAACTATTACGAGATACTTAAACTATCATCAACTATATCTCCTTCGATAGCATGGAGAGATAAATGAACTTAAATTAGTAGGTGTAAATAATCTTTAAATTAAATTAATTAAGTGTATAGGTTATGATCAAACTAAGGGAAGACTTACCCACAACTTCCTTACACTATTTTACGAAACAACGAACAAAAAAAATTCAATATGTTTGCAGTGGTTCACTTTCGAATTGCGTCTGTTCCATCTCATTGACCTTCACGCTATCGATCGCGAGATCCATCCCCGATTGGTGCTAAATATTTGCTATATAAATATATATATATATATATATATATACATATATAAATACATATATAAATACATATACTCTTTTTATATCATCTGTTTATCTCGTTGGGGGTCGACCTCAATTTATGTTAACTTGTATTCGGGGTCTACATTACAAAATTCTTTTTGTCCACAGGTCATCAAGTGGTCTCGCTAAATGACCTGCCTAGTTCCACTTTAGTGTTGTTATCCTTTTAATAACGTCTGCTACTCCTGATCTTTTGCATATAGTAGCATTTTGTATTTTATCACGTAGAGAAATCCCTAACATTATTCTCTCCATTGCCCATTCCACAACTTGAAGTTTACTCACTGTTATTCTTGTAAGTGTAAGGGTTTCTGCGCTGTAGGTCATCACTGGCAAAATACACTGATTAAATACTTTTCTTTTCAGACACATTGGAATCTGAGACCTAAAAATATATTTCATCTTTCCAAATGCAGCCCAAGCGAGGTTTATTCTTCTTTTCAGCTCGATTTTTTGGGTTTTCTCGACTTATTCTGATCTCATTGCCTAAGTATTTATAGGTGTCAACTGGCTCAATATCTTTGTCTTCTACTGAGATCTTTTTGTTGTGGACTAAATTTGTCATAAATTGTGTTTTTGATTTATTTATTTTAAGACCAACACTCTTTGTGGCAGGATAGAGTTCTTGGAGCATTATCTGTGCCTGATCAAAGCTGTCTGCAATAAGACACGTTATTTAAAAAATTTTCATCTACATTGATGCCCTTTTCGTTCCAATCTATTATACTATTATATTACTTAGCATCCAAATAGTAGGTAATATACAATTTACTAGTAAGGGAGTAGAAAAAAATGTTTTTTTTGCACCTATTAAACAAGCAACAAAGTTTATGTTACTAAGTAATTATAAAGAAAAAACCACCTGCTTGGGCGTCCGTGAACGAAAACGATATGATAATATAGTTTTCTCTGTTCTCTGAGCTATGCGAAAGATTAAATCTTTTAGCAAAAGCTGCTATCGCTTTGTTGAATTAACTGGCCAAATATATGGCCTAGAAGGACTAATATAATATATATATCTATATGTATATATATATATATATATATATATATATATATATATATATATATATATATATAATATATATTATATATATATATATATATTATATAATATATATATATATATATATATATATATATATATATATATATATATATATATATATATATATATGTATATATATATATATATATATATATATATATATATATATATATATGTATATATATATATATATATATATATATATTGTGGCGTGTTTAAATAAAACGAGCGGTTCGAATTTATGTAAATATATTTATTTATAACTTTACAGTTCGGAATTCTCTTATCAACTAAACTTACTCCTAACACCGTTGCATATATATATATATATATATATATATATATATATATATATATATATATACCAAAGTATTATGTTCGAGAATATTCGGGAATAGTCCCACCTCTAATTCGTTATTTGACGGGTGGAATTTTACAGCGCTTGATATAAAGCCGACACTTCTCGGTGCTTCGAGATGCGACCGTTAGGCGGGCCACTTAGATGCTGTTAGCTGCTGAACGCATGTTCGTAACAGTACATGCGTTCAGCAGCTATTTAACACACAGTTATTTTTAAATCACGTTTTTTAATATTCAGGTACAACAATAAAATTTGATATATCGATTATGTGCATATTTTTACTGATCTTCTGGTTTTGGCTTTACCTCAAACTAATTGAAGAGTTGGTGATGATGTTAAACCAATAGATCAAATAAAAGAAAAAGGCATACTTCATTTGAAGTACATTAAAAACAACTTTAAACAGCGACAATAAAAAAAAATATTAAGACGTCGTGGGAAACAATACCGAAAAAATCGAAAATGTCAAAGAAAAATAAGACCATAGTCGTATTAAAAACTGTAAATAATAAAGATTAACAGTAAATACACCAGATAAAAGACGAAAATGAAATCATTATAAACGAAAGAAGCCTGCTAAAGATTATTGTTAAAGATTACTATACAGAATTATTCTTGTGTTCAGCGTAGCAAAACTCGAAAACGACGATATGGGACGAAGGACGCTAAATGTAGGATCTAACGTCCAGACATTACTAACGAGGAAGTTAAAAATGCCATAAAACAGCCGAAAAATGAAAAAACTCGTGAAGATGACGAAATAACAAACGAGATAATTACAGCTGGAGGTTAAACTGATTTGGAAGCAGTTAAAATATTAATGAACAATTATGTGTGGGTGCTATTCCACTCTCTTGGCAAAATGCGTAGATAGTTTTACTACTCAAAAAAGTAGACAAGCACAAACTTGAATATAACAGACCAGTAAGCCTGTTACCAGTCTGTTAAAAAAACGAGACTTCGTAAAGGTTATAGTACCATAGAATACCTATATAGATAATAAGGACCCTTATGGAAAAGTCTAACGGATACAATGAAGCTCTACATTTTGACATCTAAGGACAAAAATAAGACATTCGACTCCATAGAACTAGGTCATATTAGAAGGATAAATAACGCAAGGATTATTTGCATATAGTAAATACTACTAAAATAGAATTGTGGATGACAAAGTAACTTTACAAATAAAGGTAGCAGAAGGTCTAACAACAAGCAAACTAAGAACGAAAATAGGAGTTAGACAGGATCACACTCTCTGCAAAATTATTTAGTCTTGCATTAGAAGAAGCCTTACTTAAGTCTCGCAAAATTAAAATCAATGGCAGATTTTATAGTCATCTAGGACTTGCCAATGATATAGTACTTATAAGCAACAATGTAGAAGAACTACTCTACATTCTAAAGAAACTAGAATCTGCGAAACAAGAATCTATAAAAATCAGTTTAAAAATAAATTTAAATACAACAAAAGTGATGTCAAATCAAGATATCATAATAGACTTAAATGGAAGTAAGATCGAAAATGTCAAAGAGTATATTTATCTAGGTCACACGATCAAACTGGGCAAACAGAATCGGACGGCAGACATAACTAAAAAAATCTGAATGACTTGGACAGCAGAAGAGGAGTGTTTTGTTGAAAAAATAAAGGTACCAGAAAATTTAAAGAAAATAGTATTCAATAGCTGTATTCTACCAGTTATGACCTATAAAATAGAGACCCTGATAATTACAGTTATCAGCTAATAGATTAGAAACAACACAAAAGTTCATCGAACGAGCTATGTAAGAAGTTTCTCTGCGAAAACATAATATACGAAATAAGGACGTGCGGAGCAGGACGAAGGTGAAATATGTAATTAAAGAATTAGATGGAACTGGGTAGAGCAAGTGCCATTAAAAAAGAAGGAACGATACACGATAATTGTACATTAAAGACCACGTGAGTGAAAGTCGTCGTAAAGGAAAACTGCAAAAACGGTGGCTAGATTTCATCAAAGCAGGAGTGGGGAGAAACGGCACCAAATACAAAACAAACAGCGAAGAGTTGAAAACACATAGGGAGGTCTTTGTACCAAAGCCAATGGTGTTTTTTCTATAGTATGCTGGTTAATTATCGATTGGTTAACATCACTCTGCTCTCTTTCTAGTTTTTGGTTATCCAAGCGGTGTTGGACTTCTCTAATAAGCTGATATGTAACAAATAAAAATGATTTCTTTATTTTCCATTTGGACATAAATCTGTTCATTGTTTCCCTTCTTTTCTTCCGCTTGTGGTTTGTTGGTGGGAAGCATAAAAATAAGTCTCTTTTGATAAATTAAAGTATAACCTCTGATTTGTTAATCCACATTTTTATCATTAAGCGGCAGAATCGCTACATTAATTATTACTCGTGCAACTCCGCAGTTCTTTTTACTCTAATCCAGCCAATGATCCTGTAGGCAGTTTATTATAATGAGGGCTTTTCTTTTATTTTGTACTCGTCTTTCTTTTATTGCATCTGAAGGAGGAGTAATCAGTCACGTAACCTACAGTTCTTGCCTATTATTTTAGTTTTTCAATATTCTCTTAAATTAATTTCTTCCAGTACTCTTAGTAGCATGTTTTCTCTACGTTATTTAAGCACTATAAGCGCTTTTTATTGTTCTTTAATTTATCTATATTTTACCACATACAAGGTGCTTTCTTCTGTTAATCTCGAAAGTTATTAAGTAAACCAGATAATAATATTAATATTATCTCTGTATTTTCACAAACTTTCAGTAGACTATAAAGATTGTCTTCTTAAGTTCGCTGAAAAGAATTGTCAGGGGCTTCTTTCAGCCGTACAACCCTTGGTACTTCTTACTGATATTATCTGTCTCTGCATTTTACTCCTATCTATTTTCTTAGTACTTTTTATTAGATAAAATTCGCTGACTGTTTAATATCACATATTTCATCTGAGACACTTTACTCACTAAGTTCTGGGCATTTGATTTTTAATTTTAAAAAATTAGTTTTACGCCAGATTTTATTTAGTTATAATAATTTTGGTTTCAGTTGTAACTTATTTTAATGAATAAATGAAATAAATACTAAAATTGTAGCATCCCATTTAATTAATAAATATTTGACAACCAGTTCTCATAGTAATCGTCCAAAATGTGCTCCATCTACTTCCTGACAGTAATGCATTCTATTTCTAAACTCTTGCCGTACTTGTTCAAATGTGTCTGGGGAAATTGCCCTAAATTATTTAACAATTCGTTGTTTCGAAATGTCAATATTGCGGGGTGCTGTAGCGTAAACTTTAGATTTTAAATATCGCCACACAAAAAATCTAATGGTGTGAGGTCCAGTGACTGGCTATTCTATCATATTTCGTCTTCCAATCTATCAAGTCAAGTCAAATTTATTGATCATTATACAAAGTACATGTATGAGACAAAAAGTTACAGACATACATCTTAAAAGTATATAAATTAATAGACACGATAAAACATACTTAAAAGTTGTTTTTAGAATATGGCTCTAGCTCACAAATGTATTGATGAACACACCTCCGAAGGTTCGGCTGATGTAAATTCATTCGTATATAAATATATATATATATATATATATATATATATATATATATATATATATATATTGGTAATTTGTAAAGAAACTTATGGCTACATAATATGTGCTACCTTCCAACAAAACAGACCAATGATGTGGAAGCATAAAGTGATTGTCTCTGAATCTTGTTGAATAAGCATGGTTAAATTAAAACTTAATAAATTCATAAATTTTGCCATGCAAATACATTATACATGAAAATATATACAGACCAGGAATTGTAAGAATATTGTTTTGTCTAAAGATGCCTCTACAAGAATCTCTAAATTTCATTTTATACATTATCCTAATAGCTTTTTTCTGAAGTACGAATATCTGCTCTAATTCAGAGGTACAACCCCAAACTTTAATGCCATATTTGGCCTTTAAGTCAAAATGGGCAAAGTATAATTTTTTTAATATTGATGTATAAAATAGACGTGAAAGAATTCTCAATGCATAACATGCGCTGCTTAAGCTAGATTTCAAATTAGAAATGTGGTTTGACCATTTACAATAATTACTGTCTAGAAGTACCCCCAGCAACTTCGTGCAGTCTGTTTTATCTATTGCTGATTCTTTAGTGGCTTGATGGTTTAATAACCTATTTGGCGTGAAAATCATATACTTTGAGGTCTCTTCATTCAAAACTAATTTGTTGGATATGAAATAACTGTTGATGGTGGATAGTATCTGTGTAGTTTTATTTTGCAAATTTTGATCAGACGTTCCTGTGAAAAGTTGTAAAAGTATCCAACATTAAGCTGACGAAATTTGCAATAGCTGTAGTTGTAGACTCAGAAGATGTAAAATTATGTTGAAACTTATGCAACACACTATGCTTTTTTAGAAATGCGTTCATTCTAGTATAAAACAGAGTTTTAGTTTTCTTTGAAAACACAGATAAGAGACTTATGGGACGATAGGTGTTAAGGTCATCTGTATCACCACTTTTGAATAAAGGGAGTACAATAGATAGTTTAAACATACTAGGAAATATTTCTTGTTGAAAAGAGGCATTACAAAAAATATCCGTCAGTGGATCTGCGAGAACATGAACGCATTGTTTTAATAACTTAGGGGAAATCTAATCAAAACCACAAGTGTGTTTGGATTTAAAACTTCTAACTATACTAGTTATTTCCTGTGGGTTAGTTGGATATAAAAACATAGAACAACTATTACGGTTTTTTGGTGGTGACGTAAACCCACCTATTTAAGTAGGATCCAAATAGGCAAGTAACTTTGGAGCCATTTCAGCAAAATGGTGGTTAAATTTGTCTCCCAAATTACCGTTATCTTTACTAGGTACTTTTGAGTTATATTTTTCCCGACTGTTAAGTTTGCTAAATGCCAAATACATTTTATTTTATTTGATGATTTATTTAACTGTCTCTTGAAGTGACTACTTTTAGCTGCTTTTAATTTAATTGAATATTCTGCCTTTGCCAAATGAAGGACTGGCCCAAGATTACTATTTTGCTGACAGATCGTTTCTAAAAGTTTTAGCTGATCCCTTAAATTGTACAGTTCCTGCGTAAACCAATTCGAACGTGAATATTTTTTAGGTTTACATTTAAATAGTGGAAAATGAGACCGAAAGTAATTTTGGATAGTATTTAAAAAAGCTAATGATTCATCCTCAGCAGAAATTGTATTAAATACCTTAATTCTATTACTACACCATAAACATACACAATTGCATTTTGTAACATCTCCAGATATACTTCCCTCCAGTACCTCACATTGTGTGTGTTAACATTTCCATTAAGAGAAAAGGTACTTTCGTCACTACACCAAATTGTTTTTATGTAATCGGACTGTGTGTTAATTTTATTGGACATTTTTTCATAGAATTCTAGTCTTCGGTCGGGTCATCATCTGAAACTTGGTGTACAATTTTTAATTTGTATGGATGAAATTTGTTTTCAGCCAACACTGGTATACTGTCTTTTGACTGATTCCATAGATTGGGCTGCAAAAGAAGTAGGGTTCACTATCAGTTTTGAAATTATATCAATTTTTTTGTCATCACTAACTGTTGGTGGACTAGATCATTTGAAATCTTGAACACTATCTGTTTGTTTAAACTTCCGAAGAAGCTTTCTCAAATCAGCTCTTGATATAGGGTAATCGGGGTACATCCCATTAAAAAGACCTACTGCTGCATGGAAATTATTTTCACATTCACCAATTACTACAGCTACAGTACGTACCGTTCTGCCTTTGTAAACGTCTCGTTAAACAACAATTGAACTAAATATTAACTAATAACAACTAACAAAAAACAACTTGACTAAACTAAGCAGAAACAGAAACTAAATATTCAGGTATAAACTCCTATGAAAACTAAAAACAACTATAGAATTGACAAACGTCAACTTGTTAGATAAATAACCAAAGGCAGACGT
Source organism: Diabrotica balteata (assembly GCA_918026665.1). Classification (NCBI taxonomy): domain Eukaryota; kingdom Metazoa; phylum Arthropoda; class Insecta; order Coleoptera; family Chrysomelidae; genus Diabrotica; species Diabrotica balteata. Next base: position 80,622,017 of record OU898277.1, on the reverse strand, counting down.
TAGAATTTTTATCATATAAATGCCAAACTAGGATTTTAGTATTTAGTTAATTTATTCATTAAAATCATCTTAAATCCAAACAAAATTAGTATGATTAAATAGGTATATTAAAATAATTGCAGTTTTGGATTTCAATAATAAATATTATAGCGTTCTTTTCTGGCTAATTTTTGTCAAAAAAGTTGACATTAACGTAAAAACAATTCGAGAAACACGTCAACTTTTTGACAAGTAATCAGAGGCAGAGGTTTTATTATTTAATAATTAAATGCGAAACTACAATTTTAGTATTTATTTAGTTTATTCATTTAAATGAGCTTCAACTCAAATAAAATTAGTATTGCCGAATGTGTATTTTTAATAACTTTCAAACGACGTATCACTTGCCATAAGAGCCTATTTAAAATTATCAGTCACAGTGGCACTGTAACGTCATCTGTCAATATTACGTCACTTGTTATGTTAGGAAGAAGCCTACGTGTGTTTATTACCGCCCTATAATATATGTATATATACACCTCATAATACAGGGTAAGATCGCCTAAAGGAGACGCCAAGGCCGACGAAGAACATCCTGGCTCCGAAATCTCCGAGAATAGTATCGAGAGACCATCGCTAATTTATTTAGAACCGCCGTAAACAAAGTTATTATTGCCAATTGATCGCCAACGTTCGATAATCTCACAGGTTACTGAAAGAAGAAGGTATGTATATAAAAGTTAAAACGAAAGAGCCCATATATAACAATTAAGATAAATGTATAATATTGTGTACAAAACGCGATGACAAGAATCAATTCTATATTAATTTACTATTACAATTTTAAGAGGATATATAAATAAAATGTATTGCCTTATGCAAAATTTACTACTCTAAACTCTACTCTAAACAACTATCATCATAACATCCGTTTGTCGTGCAGCATAAAAAATGACGCGCTTTTTATCGACAACCCCACATCTAATCGCTACCTGAAGACGTTCGAAATCTATCTAACTGTTTTGCCGTCGGGACGTCGTATGTCGTAAAAGACAGAAGAAGAAAAGTCGGACGCAAGCGCCGTTTTCGCTCATTTCCATAACACACCGCCGCGACGTTCTGCTATATGGGAGAAAATACGGGCATCAGTGCACCTCTGATGGGCGTCTCGAACTGACGTCCATTCTGATACGAATACCGCCGTGACGCCGTCTATTTTGTTTTCGAATACGATGTATCCGAGTCAAAAAAATATTCAACAGCTAGATTAGGTCCGTGAAAAATTGTGATTTTAGTCGATAAGTGATTAACATTCAAGTGTAGAAAGTCCATTGCAATATAAAAGTGATTTTCGTTTGTTTTTGTGTACAGAATAATTGTTTGTGTAAGCTGTAACAGCTTATTTATCTGAAAAAAGTAAACTAGTAAGAATATTTAACACTCCTGTGTTTACCGCATTAACCATTTTCTCGTAAACTCAACTAATAAATCCTGAATAATAAGCAAATGATCAACATTGGGTTTCTTTAACAATAACTTATTTTTTCTCCTAAATATTTGCATGTTTTAAAGTTGTAATAATATAATTTATTGTCAGTATATCGCTGCTATTAACAAATATGTAGTGGAATCGCAACTTTCGAGACTAAATGTTTTTATTTTATATTTGTTTAAATTTGCTTAACTTTTAATATAATCAATCGTCACTTAATTCTTACTTAATAAAATAAGAAAGTACATTAAATATCTACATCTCACTCATTACAATATAAGTAAACTATATATTGAAGAGTTAACATTATGCCTTATTCATTTACTAAATAAAGTATAATAATATATACTACAAGAGAAAATACATGAAAAATTTTTGCAGAACTATTCTATTACTTCAGTAGTATAAATATTTGCATTTATTAGAATGAATAGCTACATAATTTTCTTAGACATTACGTGTTTTTGTTATAATATATTCCAAACCTTAAAAGTACCAATTTCTATTTATATATAAACCACTTGTAGCACCATTGTTGTTTTATACGTTTTGAAAAAATAATCAAACTTAACATAAAAAAAACCGGTAAAATACGACAATAAAATCATTTTCCCAACTTGTACAAAAACAATTATTTTATATATTTTATATATTAACTATCTCATATCTATTTGTCAATTACTAATTAAATAATTCAAAAGGAATCAGTGGGTTCTATATTGGGTAACAACAAAATTTGTGAAGAATATTTTGTTACGTAAACAAATTACGCAGCAGATTTTTAGTTGAACTAAATTTTGTTTCTTGTAACTCATTTAACTGAAATAATTATTCAATATACTATACTAAATTATCTCAATAAATACCTTCTCTCAAATCTTAAATATCTCAAATCATTTTTTTATGGTTATAGTATTTGTAAAAACATAAAAGATTCTTAAGCGAAATAAAATCTAAAAGTACTAATTATTTGAAAAATGTATTACTTACGTTCTTTTTAATTTTTTTAAAATTAATCTTGAGCTAACTATCAAAAATTAAAATCGGATATATAAAATTCAAAAACCAGTTTTAGTTTAAATATTTTAATATAAGAAAGTTTGAAAATTCTTAAATATGTTTTTGATTACAATAAATAATAAAATATGTTTATCTCTAAACCACTTGTAGAGCTAACTGTAGTATTATGGTTATACGCTGCGCTGGTAAATCTTGATCCGTGTTAATTCCATAATATTATGGTTGTAAGACATTTTAAATCCAGTTATAAATAGAGTTCGGTAAAAAAATATAACTGTAGTATTATGGTTATACGCTGCGCTGGTAAACCTTGATCCGTGTTTATTCCATATTAAGGCTGTAAGACATTTTAAAACCAGTTATAAATAGAGTTCGGTTAAAAGCATAAAAAGCTAAAACAAGCTTAAAAAAAATTATAAAATTTCAGCTAAAAAAGCAATAAATATCACCAAAAGGCAAACGCATTTTAAAAAAGCTTAAAATGAACACAATATTTCTTTCTTTCTTAACAAAAACAAAATCTTGCAATAAACAAAATTATAACGGAGAATAAAGTTATACAAATAGCAAATTTAACCTTTTTAAAAACAAACAAGAACCAAATGTTGGTTTAAAAGATCCATTGGAAAATATTTTCCCAAAATACTACCAATGGTCTCTTCAAAATTGTAAACGATTTAAATGGAGTTTATGTCATTCCTTGTTCCTTAAGATACTATATTGTGTCACTTTCAAAAATAAAATTACCTACTCTTTGAATAACCCAAATTGTTTTGTGTAATTGATATAAGTTTAAGTTTGTTAATCTTTAATTGTCTTTTTGACTGATTCACTAGACCATGTTTTTAAAATATGGACTAGTGACCAATGTTTTTAAAACTTTCAAAATTTTCTGCATAATATATTGCAGCATACAACGAGTCCAAAACAGGTTCAGGTAATAATGGGTTGTTGGGTATGCGTTCTTTGAAGGGTTGTAGCCTTAAAGGCTCCTTTATAAAAACTTTTTTTTTATTTTTAATAAGTTCATTAGGATACGAAAATTGTTGTCTTATAGTTTAAGCTAATTTATTCAAGTCAGGACCCAATTAAATACAATGGATTAAATTTGAGTGACACTCTTCTAAAGTTGAAGCTGTTTTGACCATATGCTGCTCTGTCAGAAAGCGTGACAAATACTTTATTATAAGGAACTTGTTTCACAAATAAAAACTTGTTATTGTAATATTTACAATTCTGGAGACTGTGTTGCTGTGTGCTATTCAGCTTCTTGGAGCATATTACATATCCTGTGGTTGGTTATTATTTATCACGAACTACAATTTCTTTTTTATTCTTTGAAAACTTTTATGACAAACAGAATATTTTCCAAAATCTAACCACACTCCAGCGCATTTGTATTATTGTATTTTTAAGATTATAGTTACAAATTACTGTAGCATATCATAAAATTTAAAATTTTCATTATAGTTAATAAAAAACATTTTAATAAAAACAATGAATGAGAAAAAGGAGGTACCAAAAAAAATTTTAGTTCTGATCCCAACCAGTTTCTAATGTACTAGTCAATCGAACCTAGTCTTAACCAATTTTTAGACTTTATCTTCTTAAACTTTAACTTAATTATTTAAATATTGAAATTGTTTTGGTTTCTAGAATACACTTTTTTAAATAAAAACCCTTTATTCTCTTTACGCAGGCTCTACAAAACTGCTTTATAGTCTTTAATTAACTCATCATAATGAGAGATTTCGCTTTGACGTTTTAAGATAAAAAAGAAAATTAAAACGGGTAATAAATTTAGTCATATACACATTTTTTAATTACAATCTCACCAAGAATCTACATAGATGCATATATGCAGTCTTACATTCACAGAAAATAATTAGAAACTGTCTCATCTACCAATAACCAAAGAGCTTAGAAGACAATATTCTGTTTCTAATATAAAATCTATGTTGCAGTTGATTTTAAAGTAACCTTAAGGTTGAAAGATACCAGAAAAGATAGAATGCGTAAACTCTACGCGACAATAAAATATCTACGTATAATTAATCAAGGGTTACCGAAAATGGGCATTGTAGGTCTTTATTAAAAAGACAAAATATTTACGTATCGGTGCAGAAACATGCAATGCTCGTCTTGTAAAAATAATTAAGAGATAAAATTCTGCCAAGACTGCAAATATCGGTAGTAATATTTGATAAAAAAACTTGAAAAATTTGATAATCGACGGCAAGATAATTAAAGCAAAAAAATTTTACAAGCAAAAAACGTTTTACAAAAATAGAGCAATTACAGATCTTGATTGAAAAAAATGAATATAATTTGAAGATTAATAAAGATATCTAGAAGAAACATAAAAGGTAATAAAAATAATAGAAATGCTATGGAAATAAGAGGAACAATTATTAAAGAGGTAGCGATTCTCATGGCAAATTTTCTCTTGTCTCTAGCAACGCGAAAAAGCTGCACATCTTCTTCTTCAAGTTCCACTACTATCGGAGATTGGAAATCATTCTGGCAATTATAATTTTATTGGTTACTTGCCTGAATAGTTCAAATGAACTGCATCCAAACCATTCACGGAGATTGCGTAGCCACGAGATTTTACGTCTTCCTACGCTTCTTCTACCTTTGATTTTACCCTGCATTATATTCCTTAGTAGTTCGTACTCACTTCACCTCTCATGATGTGCCCCAAGTATTCCAATTTCCTGATTTTTATGGAATTTAAAACTTTGCATTGTTTTCCTAGTTGTTCGAGAACTTGTTGGTTTGTTTTGCGATCCATCCATGATATTTTCAAAATACGTCGGTAACACCACATGCTGCATATATATTGTGTTTAACCAAGAGCGAAGCTTAACAACGATGTTCTTCTTCCTGAACTTTGCCTTTAAAATATTGTTTTATGCAGGACGGCTTGTAGAAGGGGATATTTTAATTTATTTTGCATAATGTGACCGAAGTACTGTAGATTTCAAGATTTCATGATGTCCAGTACCTTTCGGCTTTTCTTTATTCTTCTGAGGAGCTTCTCATTTATAATTTGGTAAGTCCAAGTGATCTTGGGTATTCTCTGACGCAACTACATCTCAAACGCTTCCAATATATTATACACATTTTCGTTAAATGTTCACAATTCAATACCAAAAGACAAAATAGGGAGAACGTAACATTTCAATATTCTTACTTTAATGTCAAGAGAGAGATTGTGGCTTTTGAAGAAGTCTTTTCTCCATTTCTAATGGTGCCGAGATAATTATAACACTTGACTCTTTCGACTGGGATTTAGTTGACGTGACCTTCTGTTATCTTTTCCTGGCTAATTATCATGAGCTTTTCTTATTTATGTTTTTATTGAGTCACCATTTTTGACTGTGCTACCTAATTTTTTTAAGTAACTAAAGATTTTCGATTTTATTGGCAAATACAATATTGTCATCTGCGTATATGTATGATGTCGTTCAACCAGTACCCATTTAGTATAAGGCCTTTTGTTAATTTTGTGAAAAGCTTCCCTAAATATTTTTTCAGGCTAGTATTACATATAACAAACCTTTATTATAAATTCAACTCTTTATTTAACATTTACAAAACGGGTTTTGTTAGCGGTTTAAGATTTTTTGAAATATGTTGAAACAATTAACGAATCACCTTCCTTTATTTTGACAAAATGTTATTATTTTTTGTATATATTTTATATTATTTTGCCCCTACTATTTTCTAGATAGTGATACGAAATTGGATCTAACCAAAATGTCATTCGTTTGTTTTGATAAAAGCAGATTAAAAAATTTAAGCATATTTGGTAAAAATGTTTAAGTATAAAGTTTTCTTTATAAAATATGTCCTCATATTTTATATCACATTGTAGAAACGTACAAAATTTTTCCTAATCGCTTTTTATGCTTTTATAGTTGCTGCTGTTAATATCCAAACTTCTACTCCTTAAAGTAACGAAGTTCTTCGGTAATATAAATTGTAACATAGTTTTTTAGTAAACAGTTTCTTAATAAGTCAAAATAAAGATTTATCATTGTGCATTTTGCCTCAGGTGCTTATTAATTTGGTAGTTTTCCCAATCGATATCATTGTTTGTATATTTCTTTCAATTCATAGGCAACCTTTTACAAACAGGGTCTGTCTTTATAATTATCACAAAATTTCAATATCCCGACAGCTTACTACGCGCTTTTAGTACACCTGCACTTATTTTTTGAAAAGTCTATATCGCCCGATAGCAGCGCCTTTGTCAGCGACATTTTGACTTATTATGAGCGGCAATTAAATTAGAAACAAAATAATTATGTTGATATTTGAATAAACGTATTAAACAGTAATGGGAAATAGAAGAATAGGTATTGAAAGCGCCAGAGCCGCCTCCTAAAACTAAAGAAAATTCTAATTAATAGAGACACATATTATATTAAACCGTAAAAAGAGATTTGTACACTGCTAAATATTTTCACATTGCTATGTGTCATGGAGAGCTAGCCTCTTACAGAGAAAATAGTGGTTGGATAATAAATGAGACAGTTTTACAAATTATAATATTTTAGTTGTTTTATATGTATTAAGACATTCAAAGAGGTATAACCTCATAATATATGGCTAGACCTCCGGAAAAAGGCCTAGAACGAAAAACATCCTGGCTCCTAAATCTCCATAAGTGGTATCAAGAGACATTTAATATCTCTTGATATTAAATGTCTCTTGATATCTTAATTATAAACAAATTAAATTAACTATCGAAGGTTTACAAGTTTCTTGCCAAAAAAAAAAAAATCATTTTCCTTACGCGTATTCTATGTATGTATTATGAATAATAGACTACAGCCATAAGACATTTTTAATGGGTCGTTTTACCCAACATGACTCACATATAAATCAATACTACAATATGTAATAACAACTTGAGAAACTAGCCGCCAGTTCCTATCGGTACACAAAGCATAGGAGTTTAAATTTAAGGGGTTGAGGGTTAGATTTCTCACCCCTATTCCAGCCAAAATGTACGGCGTTGCAAAAAAAATCATCTATATACCTATGTTAAACGTTGTGTATAAATGCCGTAGTGTGTCAAATTACCGACAACGGTGAAAAAGTTTTCCGAAAATAAAAAAATTTTCTTGCTCATGGTACCAATATTTTAGTACGGTATTAGGTCTCAGGTCAATATTTTTGTATTACCTACTTAGTTATAAAAGTGTCGTACAAAAATGTTTCCTTGAGTGGCAAATTTATCTCACCTGTAACTCACATGTACCGATAAGAATTGACGGCATAGTTCTAAAGTGGTTATTACATATTGTATGTTATTTTATGTGAGTTATGCTTGGTCAAATGACCCATGAAAATCTTCTATGGGCTTGTAGACTATAAACGAGGTCTTGCGCTACTCACGCGTTCGAGAAAACTTTTTATTGTACTGTCACTACAACCTAAAAGTTTTACTTAGAAAAGTTTTGGTATCTTTGTTCGATGGCCAGAAAGATATATGTATATCGAATACTAAAACAATTTTTGGACGTTAATACTCATATTAATTAATTTATTTTAATACGAATAACCTACAATTTTAATTTGTGTTAAACTGCAAATTTAAAATTTTATTTTTCGATATAACTTTCATATTTCTGAACATTTATGCAGAAAAATTTACAACTGAGTACTAACTCTTAAATATGAGAAATTATAATTTAATATACACTTTGATGTAGCTGATAGAGGGCGCCACATATTCGGCATAAATTTGGACCTAACTTTTTTGCTCTTCTATTTATCTGTATTTGTGACAAAAAATATTAAAGATACAATATTAAAAAAAAAATACCTGTTCTTTTCTTCTTAAGGAGTCTGTCCGTTCCGAACGTTGGCGATCATTCTGGCTATGATGATTTTATTGGTTGCTATACGAAATACCTGTGTTGAGGTCTTTCTAAACCATGCTCTCAGGTTAGCAAGCCAGGATATTCTTCTTCCTCCTGGGGCTCTTTTTCGGTCAATTTTACCCTGAAAAATACATTGGAGTAGCTCGTATCTTCCTTGATTTCTGATTATATGCCCCAAGTACTCCAGCTTACGGCTCTTCACAATGTTAACCAAATCCGCGGTTGTGTTCATTCTCCGCAATACTTCTTCATTGGTGACTTTGTCTGTCCATGGTATCTTCAGGATTCTTCTGTATAACCATAATTCAAAAGTCTGAAGTTTTGATAGAGTTTTGATAGAGTTTTGATAGAAGCACGGAGTACACGTAACATTTAAGGAGCCTTATTTTTGGTTTCAGGGTGAGGTCATGGCTTTTGAACACAGAGCTCCTAGTCAATAATGCACTTTTGGCCTTTCCGATGCGAAATTTAATCTCTTGGGTATTGTCCCACGACTCATTGATTATAGTTCCCAAGTAATTGTATTGTGAGACACGTTCAATTCTCATTTGGTTCACACACATATTTGCTCCAGTTATGTTTTGCTTGCTGATGTTGTTTTTTTGTTTTTATATCCTTTTTGATTGTTTTTATATCCAGTCCATATGTTTTACTGGTTTCCGTTATTCTGTTCATTAAGTTTTGCAGCCCTTCTATGGTATTGGAAAACACTGTTGTATCATCTGCATACCGCAGATTATTGAGCAGGTTATACCTGTTCATAACTTCAAAACTCACCAGTTTTCGAGATAATCGCATTTTACAAATCAGCTGCGTAATTCTAATTTAATGCAATTACTCCAGGAAACGAAGGAAGAATAGATAAAAACATTAATACTTATGAATTTTGGTATGAAATATAGAAAATAACTTACCTAACTTATACTTACTAACTAAAGGTAATAGTTACCGACATATTAAATAAAATAAGTATATTAGCAGGATAATTAATAATAGAATTTGACAAAATAACAAAATAGTAGGATTTTGCATCAAACATTTTACGTTTTATGTTAACTCATAAGTAACTCTTAAGTCATAATCAAAACATTTTGTTTACAAACCAAATTAAGAAATAGTTAAACTTAATAATATAACTTTTTGTCAAAGTAAGCGTTCGATATGTCCACTATTTTTTTTAAATTCATTAGTCAATATATTCCATAAAAGATCGTCGCATATTAAATATCGTCATTGGTTCTAAAAAAACTGCTGCAGTATATATCTCAATCTTATGGTATATTATTAAATTACATCTTATTTGTTGCAGATGTTAAATAATCTATTAAACTGTTATATATCTCGTTCATTGGTTACTTATATATACACGGAATAACCTATCGATGACATTACTTATTTATATGATTATGTTATGTCTTACTAGTAACTATAATTACATCTCGAACAAATACACTATTATGATTTACTAACGAACTAATATTATGCCGATTACCTGTGTGTTTACTATATTTATAACAATCTCAAATATTAAGCTAACGATGACATTTTGTAAAAATGCTGATTCTATAAGGTTAGATTTGTAGCAAAAATATTATGAAACGAGACACATATGTGTTATATGTATTATATGTGTGTCATATGTGAGACACTAGTTTCTAGTTGTCCTAATAAAAATGAAAAAACAGTTTACGTAATGAATAATAAGTATCCTTTAGTTATCCATTCTCTCTAAAATATGGTGGCGTACTATCTTGCATATACCACATATATTGGATTTAAACCATTTTACAATACAGAAAAAGTAATACAACGCCAGTGTAGAAACTTAATAAGCGAAAGAAAAGGGAAATTGTAAACATGATGACGGCCAACGTCTGAATACGGACAATACTTACAAAATGCGATTATATCGAAAACGACTGAATTTTGAGGTTACTAACAAGTATACCTTTTCTTTGTAAAAATAATGTATTTCTACTATTTCCTAATAGAAATAGAGCTAACTTAAAGAGCAAAAAGTTAAGTGGCGGCCTTTATCAGTTACATTAAAGTATGTATAAGATTCTAATTTATCCTACTCAAAAGCAACCAAGTGTAAATTTTTGTCCAAAAATATGTATATACATAAAAGTTATAGTAAGAAACAAAATGTTAAATTTCATCAACATATCATTTCATATCATGTTTAAATATCAACATTTTATTAAAGCAAGGTGGCCTTAATCGTAACATTTTAAAGTGCAGAATCTACGGTTTTTCTTTGTACAATTACTTAATGGCCACCCTGTATATATATATATATATATATATATATATATATATATATATATATATATATATATATATAGCACGGCATGCGTTAGGGATATAATTTAAAAACTACTTGACAAATTGTGCCATATTATCAAATGAGTTTTAAATATTTTGATATTTTAATAATTATAAACAATTGAAAATTATAGCCCCTTACATTAGGGTTTAATTTGCAATAATTGCAATAACCTTTTTTATTTATTGAATTTTTTTTATTTTGGAAAACTTTAATTTAAAGAGCAAATATTTTTAAAAAAGTCATCTCTTGATCGTTTTTATCTAAAATGCGTAGTTTTTTCACTATATTGAAATTAATTAAAAAGTCGCTTTTTTTGCTTAAAGTATCATAACGCAGTAAAAGTTTAGATAACCACGAGATAATACACCTTTTCTATTGACGTCCCCTGAATATTCCAGGTGACAATTGATTTATAAATTTGTATAATTGTTATATTGTTATTTATGTAATATTAACCTATATCCCTAATAGGGTGGGCCGTTGAGTAATGTGTTTTTATTTTATTTTTTTAATTGAGTTGCCTGACCCCAGAAAAGATGTATGATAAGATAACTTATTTCACGGTGTTTTTTTTTATAATTAATTTAATTTTTTTCCACTGCCACGGCTATATAAGAACGAGATTTTTACGAAAAAATTCAATCATTTAATATTATGTCAAATTCGTTTTTTTTTTAATTTATTATGGTTGCCTGAGTCAAAAAAAGTGTTTTATACGATAAATTTGATCATATTATTTTTTTTGACAATTAATTTTTTTTTCTACTGCCACAGCGCTGTATAAAATTAATAATTTTTCAAAAAAAAATGTATTGTATGGTAGATTTATTTTTTGCATACAAAAAAATAATTTATATTAAAGCTAAATTTGTTTTGAACACATAATACAACAATACAAATACAAAAATAGTTTATCTATAAATATATAACGATACAAAACAGAATGTCTTTCAAAAGTAACAATCACATTATTTAAAAAAAAAGTCTTTCTTTAATTCATATTTCGGCATATTTTCCCTTGATTTCAGCCTGTTCCTTATATAACCGTCTCCATTTTCACTTCCACAGACAGCAGCTGAACCTTCTGTTACTATTTTGACGGCCCTCTCAGCCGCTTGTGTGTGACAAGGGTATGATTTTACGTATGCCAAAAGACTGGTTTCAGGATTTTCAACAACTTCCCTTAGTTGGTCTTTTAATAGCTTCATAGTTACAGGAGGCTCTGTCCATAAAACTTTCTGGCATTCGATAATCTCAAAGTAATCCTTACTGCCAAAAAATAATTTTGGTACTACGAAATATCGCTGATCATTGTAATTTAACTGTCTGCTCTTCAAAATTTTTTGGAACCCCAATTGTCTTATGTGTTTAAGTTTATCAAACAACATAGCCAAAATAATATTTTCTGGGCTCCCAAAGTATCCATTTTTTTGAATACATTTATAGACTATGTCTTTCAATTCTGGTAGTAAATAGTCGCAGAGTCTTATTGTCTTGAATAGATGCCTTGCACCATAAATGCATGACGGGTGAGTCTTAATACAAAATCACATGGGCGCATACACTTTCATTACAAAATGGCTTAGTATTTGTAAATTTTCCGATGGGTTTCTGGTTGCTACGTATAACCGAAGGATACGGGAAGCAGTGGTAAGCCACCGAGAATGAACCATTTTTCCAGGCTGTCTCTTAGAAAGTTTTTCTGAACAAGCACCACTTTTCACTGCTTGACAAATATCGTACAGGTATTTTACTCAACTGTCGGTAAAACACTAAAAATAATTTAAGTGTCGCTAGGCGGTTTAATTGATTGAAATATTGTTTTACACTTACACCACTGCAAAATCTGCAGCATAAGCGAAGCGTTGACCTCCAATGTCATCGGTAATATTAACTTTGTTTATACTAACGTCTACTTTATTGTTATTGGGGAATTTCGGCACACTCTTTGAAGTAGGTCCCTAAAATAAATTTTTCTCTACTTATTAGTTAGTGGAAAAATACGCAAATAAAGTTTACTATACGTTATAAAGTATGCATCAAACCGCCAGAACAATACAGATTTTATTTAAATTTTTTTAAGTTACAAAATAAATAACCCTGATGTTTCAAAAATTATATAATAAAAAAATATAAAGATCTGCGTTTGAAATAATTATTATTTGTTATTTTTTCCACTGCCACAATGACCTTTTATATTAAAAAAATATAGAGTCTTTGTGGCAGTGGAAAAAAATATTTTTAGCTACTCATTTTGGACTTAAAATTTGTGTTTTAGTATAACTCAACTTTTTTGACCACAGGCGTTGTTATTTTCCAGAAAAAATTTTGTCGGCCCACCCTAATCCCTAATTTAGGCCTTGCAGTTAAGAAATATATAATATAAGTACTCCTTAGAATGCATAAAAAAACCAGAAAGTAATAGCAGAGATATAGATCATGATCAATTTTTTAATGTTAATTTAAATAATGGTTTCGGGTGTAAAAACTTGAGTATGATTTTAATTTTTCAATAAGGTTAAAGTTTTTTTTTTATTATTATTTCGACGTTAACGTGCTCGGCTACTATGGCCACTTACACAGGTACTATAACATGAGTTTTCATTATACAAACAATAAGTATTACATTAAGGATATGTTAGAATAATACGGAATGATAATAATATGTTACACAATGTCTAAATTAAAATCTAATTATATTTTTTGATATAAGTGTTCATTTCTCAGGAAATGTAGCACAGCTTTTATTTGGTCAGGGTCGTTTAGAATATCTCGTACTTCACTTTTGAGTTTGTATTGTAATTTTCTGGCCGAATATTGATGGCATTCAGTGAGGATATGTTTGATTGTCAAATATGATTGGAAGCTTTGACAGAAGGGACGGATGCTAGAGGACATTAGGTAGCCGTGTGTGAGTTTTGAATGTCCTATCCGTAGTCGTCTTATTACAATGAGATCTCGTCTTGACAAGGCTGAATAGTCAAATGTAGGCTGACAGATTACTGACGGTTGTATTTCGTGTAAGATCGAACGGTTAGAGTTCCAATGCTGTTGCCAAAGGAGTCTGGTTCTTCTTTTAGTATATGATTTTAGGTCCTTACAAATTTGAATTTTATCGGTGATTTCAGGAGATGCTGTAGCAAGTTTAGCATAGTGATCTGCAGTTTCATTGCCTTCTATACCAATATGAGATGGCAGCCAAATTATGGTAACTGTTATGTTTTGGGACAAGATAATTTGGTAAGAGTCTAGGATCTTTTGGACGATTGGATTATCGGTAAATATATTTTTGATGGAACGGATTGATGCTAAAGAGTCTGTGCATATGGCAACCTGCTTATTAGGTGGATATATATGATTACAAGCTTGCAATATACTAAATAATTCACCAGTATGAACGCTGCTGACGGATAGTATAAGTGATGACTTAATTAGTGAATGAGAGGATGTAACAGAGCAGAATACTTCTGTGTCATCTTCTGAGGCATCCGTGTATAATATTAGGTCGTAACTATTTGTATTTATATCTTTAAATGCATTTATAATGATCTCTTTCGGATGTTTATTTTTATCGAAGTTGGTGAGCGAGGTGTTAAATTTGGGCATGGAGATGATCCAAGGAGGAGATATAGGGGGATAAAGAGGAAGGGTATGTGTAAGAGAGATATCATTAAGTGTCTGTGCTAAAATTAGTGGAATAGGTTTTATTTTTGGTAAGGAATTGGTATTGTGTAAATTATACGTGGACATTAAAAATAAGGGATGCACTGGATTAGAGGGGTTAGCTGATACCGATGCTGCATAAGAGAGTAGCAGTTGTTTTCGTCTTATATAAAGAGGAGGTTCGTTAGCTTCCCAATAAAGATTATCTACAGGACTAGATCGAAAAGCGCCAATACAAAGGCGAAGAGCTGTGTTGTAAATTGAGTTTAGAAGGTTAATATATGTTTTGGAGGCGGATATGTATATGTGACAACCATATTCTAGCTTGGAACGTAATAATATCTGTATATTTTAAGAAGTGAGTTTTCGTCAGATCCCCAATTATGATGTGATAGAATTTTTTATTATGTTAAGTCTTCTGCACGCTTCTCCTTTTATTGCAAATATATGTTGCTTCCAAGTTAGTCGTGAGTCAAACGTTACTCCGAGAATTTTGCATTATTTAACAACAGGAAGAGGGACATTGTTAATCAAAATAAGTGGAGATGGAGAAGCGGGACGTCTACTAAAGTTTATAATTTTAGATTTTACATAGGATAAAGATAACCCCATGTCACTAGTTTTTTTTTAAAGTGTGTCAACAGCAGTTTGAATAAGCTTCGAGGTGGTAAAAGAGTTTTGTCCATGACAGTAAACTACTAGGTCATCAGCATACATGATTTGTTTAATAGGAGAAATAAGATGAGAGCATAAATCACTTCTTGCTAGATTAAAAAGTGTAGGACTTAGTACCGATCCCTGAGGTACGCCATCAGTTTGAGTATGAGTAGAAGATAAAATACCGTTGACAGAGACTCTGAACGATCTAAAAGATAGAAAATTTCGTATAAAGTTAAATATATTACCATTAATATTAAGAAGGATAAGTTTGTTTAATAAATATTGCCTACTTATAGTATCAAAAGCACCTTCAATATCAAATGTGGCAGCTACGACTTCTTGTTTTTTGTTTAATGCTTCTGATATATGAGTTTGGAGGATTACAAGGTTGTCTTGGGTTGAACGGTTTCGACGAAATCCTGACTGTTTACTAGAAAATATCTTATGTTTTTCAATGAACCATAGAAGTCTTTTATTAATAATTTTTTCAAATATTTTGCACATCGTACAAGTTAGTGATATAGGCCTATAAGAGTTGGCCAAGGAACTATCTAGGTTAGGCTTTTTAATGGGTATTATAATAGAGGTTTGCCATTGTTTGGGAAATTGATTAGATGACCAGATTAAATTATACATCTCAAGTATTTTGAATAGGCTGCAGTTGGAGAGCTTTTTGATAAATATGTAAGGAATGTCGTCAGGACCAGCGGCATTGTTTTTACAGGTTTGAATAACTGATACTAGTTCTTTAAAAAGAAAGGGAGAATTAAGATGTGTGATGTCCATTATTGTATCGGGTGAAGAACAGGGTGGGGCATTAGGTAATGATTAATCTCACAATAGATAGGTAAATTAACATAAGATAGAGAGCTTTCGATCAGTGTGTACTATTTTTTAAAAAATTACCGGAAACACATTTAAAGTTTATTACACAGTATACAATTATTTAAATATTTTAAATATTTTTTTTACATAATATATTTAAAAATTTGCTTGCTTTTATAAAACGTATTAAATCAAATCTACGAATACGCAAAATACCTTTACAAAATGTATTTGTTTTAATTACAAAGGCAAAAAAATTAACAATAAGTATCAGGTATTAAACGTTTCTACTTAGAATTTACCAATGTTGAATATATTCAAAATATTATAAACATTGATAAAATGCCTCTAGCAGCTTTGTGTGTTTATAAATTGAAAATAAATACTGTTGTAATATGATCTTTTATTTATATTTTATATTGTTTCGATTTTAATTTTAAGTTTAATTATTTTTATAAATGTATAACTTTATTCTTCTTTTACAAAGCGTTATTCATAATTTATTGTGATTGATTTTTGCTATGGTTTGGATAAAATAAAACCATATGTTGTATATTTATTACATATAAATAATAATTATTTTAGCAAAAAACAATATTTAAAAATCATTGTCATATCGGCCGTTTGTACTAAAAAGCATATTAATGTATCATACATGAAAGAAAAGAATTTAATAGGTACTCTAAAACTGTTTTTGTGTAAAAATATTTATGTTAAATTTTTGGTAAAAATATCTAAAAGTCAATTAAAAAAATGATCTCAACTTTTTTTTCTTTATTTACATTTTTATAAAAAAATGTTGTTTATTTTTCTTAGGAAGTGACTGAATAATTAATAATAGGTCCTGCGTCGTTTTGTTATCGAAATTTGAAAAATATTTGATATAAAAATTTATGGTGCTTTTTAAACTTGCAAAATTAATACCTTTTATAATTTTTAATGGCTGTCACTGAATCACATCTAAAAATGTCAGCAGATATTATATTTCTACTACTCCAATGCATTTTGCAGGGTAAAATTGAAGGAAAAAGAGCCCCAGGACGAAGAAAAATATTCTGGCTTGTTAACCTGAGAGCATGGTATAGAAAGACCTTAACACAGCTATTTAGTATAGCAACGAATAAAATCATAGCCAGAATCATCGCCAACGTTCGGAAGGGACAGGCACCCTAAGAAGAAGAAGAATTATATTATATTCACATATCTTAATCAAAATAATAATATATGGTTTATTGTTCCGAAATTATAGAAAATTGCATATATTTGAAACGACTATTTTGGGGTTTTCGGACAAATACAGATAAATGTTTGTAGTAGAAACAAACTTTAAATAATGTCTTATGCTCAAATTTAACTTCTTGTTCATGGACAAAAAGCATGTTAGAAAGAGCAGAGATGAAAACACTTTACAACACTGAAAATTGATGGTAAAATACTACAGGACAGAGCTATAAGTACAGATATACGACGCAGATGCAAGGTGGAGAACATCAAAAGCTGGGTAAGCAATAGAAGGGTAGAATGGAATGATCATATAAGCCGAATGACAAATTAAAACGGCAACTAGTAGTAAAGACGGCAAGAGACGGTTCCTCAATAGGAAGACGATCAGTAACAAGACCACAAAAACGATGGAATTACTTACTGGAGGCACATTAAAAAACAGATAGAGTCATGTCTATATAAAAAGAAAACAAAGATGAAGAAGAAGAAGATTTTCTTTGGTGGTAGGCCCTGTATACGAATATTTGTCAATGATTTCTATTGAGAAACTAGGAAATATTGTTTACCTTACTATGTACAATGAGTAATTATTTATGTGTTCTCTTTTTGTATACAGGGTGTTTATTTCCTAGCGATATCGAAATAAAATCATCATAACTCGGTAAATAACCTGTATAGTAGTGTGAAACTGTGTACTGTAAGAACAGACATTATAAAAGGAATCTAAATTATAAGAAAATATGCAGGCTGTTCTCGAAAAAAATGTTTTGTTTTCCTGTTTCCAAGACTGGAGAACAATACCGCTCATATTTTTCTACATACCTTTTTAGATATGGTGCACCATTACAGACCAATAGCCCTACTATCGGTAACGTTTAAGCTACTAGAACGACTTATCTATAACAGAATTAGTCCAAAGCTACTTGAACCGATACCGGTTGATCAAGCAGGTTTCCGACCGAAAAGAAGCTGCTCAGATCAGTTTCTTTCACTTACCACATTTATTGAGGCAGGGTTCCAGAGAAAACTTAAAACTGCAGCCGCATTCATAGACAGCGGCCTACGATACAGTGTGGAGAGAAGGCATGATATACAAGCTCCTCCATATAACCTCATGTAAATCCACCGCTCGAATAATCAACAGCATGCTAGCCGACCGAACGATTTAAGAAGTCATGGGAACCGACATCAGCACCCCAAGAAAACTGAAGAGTGGACTGCCTCAGGGATCTGTCCTAGCTCCTCTTCTCTTTAGCCTGTACATCGCATTTATACCAGAAATCAGATCAAGGAAGTTTGGTTACACCGATGACTGGGTCCTTGCAACAAGGTGTAAGTCAATTGAATAAACAGAAGAAATCCTTACGGCAGACTTACACACAATGAGAAAGTATTTTCGTAAATGGAGGCTCCAATCTAACGCTACCAAAACAGAGGTTTCCAGTTTTCACCTAACTAACAAGCTTGTAGGAAGAACACTGAACGTCCAACTCGAAAACACCACACTGACCAACAATAAAACACCTAAGTACCTTGGGGTGACTCTTGATAAAACTGTATCTTTTAAGGAACATCTGTTAAAAACAGCGCAAAAATTTAAATCCAGAAATAACATCATCCAGAAGCTGTGCGATACAATATGAAGAGTATCGGCTTCCACCTTGCGATCATCTGCCCTGGGCCTTGTTTTCTCAACCACGGAATACTGCTGTTTAGCCTGGCTTAACAGCCCACATACAAACAAAGTAGATGCCCAAATCCACCCCTACGCAATAGTTCCCAGTCCTGAGCCACATTCCACCACCCAGACTACGGCCTATACACCCCCTCACTAGTGAGTACCAAAAGATACTTAGCAACGAGACCCTGCCAATTTATCACAGAACAGTGTCCCACAAGATCCTATTAAGGCAGGTCAGAGGATTTCCTAATGGCGACTACATAGTCGATAGAATATATAAATAAGTTAGATGTTCGTTTGTAAACATATATGTATTATGTTTTATACAAATTATGTGTAAATTTAAATGTAAATTTGTCAAGTGCCATACGATAAATAAATAAATATTGGTGCACCATAATGGAATTATTAACCAATGTTGCAGTAAAAGCTCACCTAGTAAATACCTATACACACATTAGGCTACCCAAAGTCTTTTTAAATATTGTTCACACATTTCTATTAACAGATATTCCCAGTTTACGAGATGTAAATTATATTTTTTTGCTGTTACGAACTGTAGATAAAAAGCCGCTAAAAAATTATCAAAACAGTGGGTTTAAGAGCAAAAAAAAAAATTAATAATAATGAAATATTAACATACATAATAATAATAGGCAAATGTAGAACCTACCAAAAATTAAAAGATGATTATTCATGTCTAGATTGTTTTCAGAATCATCTCAGCTCTTTTGCTTTAACCCGTTGTTCACTACAAATATTTTACTTTTTACTTCATATCTAGTTAAAAGTATTGTAAAAAGCACAAAAGCAATAAATATTTGTAAAACAACATAAAAACCCCATTATATATAATCCCTATAGTTTATTTACGGAAGGTATTTTAATTTAACAATTTATTGTCGACTACAATAAATAAAAATCAGAACATTTTATACTGATTCTGTTGAAATCAAAACTGTTTCTAATGCGACTAAGTATTGTCATATTAAAAATCTTTGAGTATAACATAATAGACGATTAGATTAGTAAATCATTTTTTTTTACTTTTGAAATCAGTGATGCAAAATTTTCATCAACGGAACATATTATATATATATATATATATATATATATATATTATATATATATATATTATATATATATATATATATATATAATTATATATATATATATATATATATATATATATTAATATATATATATATATATATTAATATATATATATATATTATTTAATTTATTAATTTATTTTCTTCAATTTAGTCTCTTTTCCTAAACTAAATCTGACGTCAAGTTGAATGCAGTAATATAAGCATGGTCATTTTTTATCCGTTTTCTTAATCGGGGCAAAAAATGAGTTTGGTATTTCGCATATTTGTTTTAGAAACATATGTTGATCAGATGCTTAGGATCTAGACGCTTTATTCACCAATAACATTATCCAGTACCATTAATCAGAGTGTAATTTTAAATCTAAATTATTAATTAAGTGCAGATGATAGTTTGCGCTCCCACATTATTGGAAAATTAAATAATAGAAAACGAAGTCATAACGTCAATTACCTAGTTTCTGTATAATATTTAATATATTTCTGTATAACAAAAAACATGGTTATATTATTTTAGTTTTATTGTTTTATCACAAGTATAAATATTTACTTAAAATTATTGATAACAAAAGAAATTCTCATTACGATACACGGTGTCGTAACGGAAATTTGTACCCCTATAAAATGCAAGAGTAGATCTCAAGAATAATACTTCTAAAGACCCTCTTAAATATAATACACAGAAGAATTCATCAGAAATGCGAATCACAGATCTCACGAACGCAGTTTGGATTCAGGGATGCGTTAGGTACAAGAGAAGTCTTGTTCGCGCTTCAGGTATTATTTCAAAGGTGCAGAGACGTCAACTTCGATATTTATGTATGCTTTATCGACTACAAGAACGCTTTTGACATAATTAAGCACGATAAGCTCATGCATGTACTAAAGCAACTGAAGGGGTCAGAAGCAAAACCGCCTAAGTAGCAAAATACACATTTTGAGAAATAAAGCATCAAAGTTTTTGGTCTTTTAAAAATTCTGGATGTTCAAAATTAAAAATTTTAAAGTATTAAACAATTCAAAATAAGTATAAAATTTTAAAGATACTTCTGGTGAGAAATTATTTTAGTTTTTTTATCTCTTTCGACAAAAAAAATGCACTTAGGTTGTTTTACTTTTAAGCAAAAATGGATTTATAATACACAAAAAGAACTAAATAAAAGCTTAATTTTCAATTAATATTTATTTTTTCTTAAAAAAAAATACAAATTTTACTTTTTTATAACACCAGAGTTACTCATAATCTGAGAAAAAACCTATGTAGTCGTCTTGTTCGACGTTGGCATCTTCTTTGGAAGACTTAACAGCAGTGCTTCCTTTTTTCATTGTGTTTTTTTGCTGCATTTTGCAAATCATTATAAAATTGATGGTAAATGGGGGTATGAACTCTAGTAGCTGTTATAAATTTTGCCATTTTTGATACTTAAAATGTCTCGTACTTCTTTTTTCGTCTTCAGTTGATGATGATATTAAGTTTACCAACCGATCGCATTTATAACAAGAGTTGAATGAGGATGGTGAAATTTTAAATTGAATTCAGTATTGAAAATATAATCCCTCATCCCTTCCTGTTGGTTTATCGTTATCAGTGCAATTATTATCTTTGTAAAGACCATACATTTTGCGAATGTTTAAATCGGACGAAAGGTATTTCCTATTTGGATTTTGATTATAAAAGCAATGACTCCTATTACGTAGTAATGATCTGATATATTCAATCACTATTTTTCTTGCTTTCTCTGATACTTTGTTGGTGGGGACATATTTTCTTCTTTTATCAGGCTCCACAAAATTGTTTTTGTTAACTTTTTTACACATAACCTTAAAGGGACTGTCTCTGATATCAAAAGTTTTTAGGAAAAAGTCTGCATACACGGCGGTCAAGAAGTTTAATTTCTGTACTGTCATTTTTTTGCTATTAGCCAGTTTTTTTTTAGGTTCAGTTTTTCTGATATATGAAGCTAAAAAAGCTGTTTGCAGGTTGGTAAACTGTCCAACTTAGAGAAGAGTCGTTTACTTTCAATGTCGTTAAATATTCCACATTGGTACCTACACGTATGCATATACTCCTGGACACATTTCTTTCTCTTCAATTTTTCTCCGCTTTCATATTCTTGGCCAGCACGCCCCTTATTTGTGATTTTATTCCTCTTCCATGCATGTATGTTACGCTTCCTTTTTCGGTAAATTTTAGGAATTACTGAAAAGGAAAAATATGTTAAACCCTTAAGTTGAACTTAACTTCGAAATTTCTAAAAGTACATAACTGTAAGGTAGATACTAAATTTACCGGTATTTAAAAGTTTAATATTTACATAATAAATTAATTTTTGTTAGGGATATTACGCTTAAATTAAAACTAACAAGCTAAAACACACACTTTTACTACTCAAATATTATACTCCACATGTGTGCTTATAGTTGCTTCCTCGGCAGATATTATAGAATTATCGCTGTCGTTATCTTCTTCATATTCACTCGGAATAAAATCAGATTCTCCATCTGTAGCGTATGGATCACTATCTGACTTTAAAAATAATATCAAAACTCAAAAAACATGATCCAAATATAATGACAAAATATATCATTTCTGCAAACAATAGTATCACTTGAAACACTGCTGTTAATCTACTAGAGAAGTATAACCTACACGCCATAAACAAATCCAAACCGTTGAGTGGAACCCAAACAACATAAGTAATAAAAATATATTTATATCCAGCCGCTTGTTTGGAGGTAAAACAGCCTAGGTGCGCTAAGGCGATTTCTGCTCTTAACGATTGGTGAATTTCATTTTGGTTGTTTTTTCTATTCATCAAAAGATGGGGATAAAGTAGGGTTAGAGCGTAGTCGATTTTACTACCAAACAATATAAAATATTCAGAACGTAAAACATCACTAAAGTCGTTTTGGTGAAAATTTTACTTAGGCGGTTTTACTTCTAACCCCTTCAACTGATCTGGATAACAAATACCTTCGAGGTATAAAAAACATATACTTCAACTAATCAACAAACATTCGGATGAAAGACCAACTAACAGAAAAAGTTGCAATAAAGAGAGGAGTACGACAGGGCTGCATACTATTATTTAACGTCTATTTGGCTTTATTTGATTACTGATTTGACTATTTGATTTTAACATCAAGAAAACAAAGTACATGATTATCAGTAAGAAGCATATTCTAAGCACAGGCTAAGTGCCCCCTTACTACTATTAAGAAACCACTATCAACGACCAATGGGACCACTCAGTTGAGATAAAACAAAGAATTAAAAAAGCCAGGTCAGCGTTTGTCAGAATGAGCAAGATATTTAAGAGCCACGACCTACCCTTCAAAACGGAAATCCGTTTATTGAGATGCTACTTGTTGACAGTGCTGCTCTATGGAATTGAATCATGGATACTAACCAAGGCATCCATGAGAAAGCTCAAGGCGCTTGAGATGTAGTTTTAAAGACGGATACTGAGGATCTCCAGGGTATATCGAATAACACACTGAGGTTCTACGTAGGACGGATAAAACATATGAAATTATATCTACAGTGAAACAGCGCAAGCTAGAATATCTTGGACATATAATGCGTAATGATTATATATATATATATATATATATATATATATATATATATATATATATATATATATATATATATATATATAATATCTTGGCTCCAGAACTTACAAATATGGTTTTCGTTTAGCACTTCAGGACTATTTCGATGCATTCAATAAAGTTAGAACTAATATGCTAGTAGCCAACATCTGTAACGGATAGGTACAACAAAAGAAGGTAAAACCCAGCAAAATAAATGTTCTAGTGAAAATTTAAATAATATTCAATTCTTTATCTTGGAGGATTAGTTTTTATACAAAATAAATCTTGCAAATTTTAGCCTGTGCTAGGGGTTGCAACTTCCCAGAAAATTTTAAATAAGACTAGGAATCAAATAGCCCGTACTGTAGAAAATATCTTTATTAGTTACATAACCGTT
Source organism: Diabrotica balteata (assembly GCA_918026665.1). Lineage (NCBI taxonomy): Eukaryota > Metazoa > Arthropoda > Insecta > Coleoptera > Chrysomelidae > Diabrotica > Diabrotica balteata. Next base: position 80,598,138 of record OU898277.1, on the reverse strand, counting down.
TCTATTTTTTTCTAAATCCATCGCCTACTTAACGGCAAGTCGCGTTTAAAAATTTTGAAGTTTAAAAATTAATAAAAGTAGGTACAAAAAGTTTTAAAACTAACAAGTGTATTGCTCGGACTGACCTCCACTTGCATACAATAATACAATCTTGATTTAAACCTAGATCTCTCATTTCCCAAGACATTAGGAGTTATTCTCTGTTATTCTGCGATTCTTTTTCGCAACTATTATGTATTTTTGATGTCAGTGGCGTAAAAAATATAAATGACTGATACCTGAAATCTAACCTGCCATTCTATTGCACCTCTCCGACCAACGCATCATAAGGGAAAATACTATATATAGCAATAGTAGACAAGTTTTTGGAAAACAGTTTGAAAAACTGCAGCAGTCGATCAGGATTATCTTCGTTCAACACTTTAACTTGTGTCGTTTTTTATGAATACAATTCAGAATTCAGAAGCTTCATACCTTTTTCTAATAAACTGAATATAATCTATTTGCGTATGATCCAAAACTGCATTTTTTATACCTTTATTTCGAACTGGACGAGTTCATTTTTATTTGATGTTGAACTGAACCTACACTTTAAAACTTGTCATTTAATGTATGTATGCACATTTTGCTATTTGTCTTTAAATAATTATTTAATTAAAATTAAATTAACGTAATAATCTCTTTTTTCATTACTCGTCAATTTAAATTTTAAACTACTTCAGTTTGGTGCTTAGTTACTATTTGCATACCACCCGTAGTATATCGTCCGTCTATTTTGATCTACGTATAACTTACTACTTATTAACTGTATTAACTACAGCTACAGATTTGTTTCGCTGTTAATAATTTCAATTATCATGTCAAGTTTCAAATCAAACGATTTTTAAAAGTGAGTTATTTTATAAATTTAACCAAATATTTATTCCATAAACCTATTTTATTAGTTTTTACTTTATTCTATTAGTTATTAGTATTTTTTTTTCTATTTGGACTTTTTCTCCTTATGACCCCAAATTAGTACTACGTTTAACGTTAAAAAAAACTATTAACCAATTGTTATTGTTTTTTTTTTTTTTTTTTTTTTTTTTTTTATTTAGAATTTCCGCATCAACCATTAAAGGTTATTAGCGGGTTTTACAGATTTTACAGTTGTTATTACAAATACAAATTACAAAATTACTAATTACATTACTAATTACAAATTGCGTATTAAATTAATTACACATAATAAATTACAAATTACAAAAAATACATATAATATAACTTAAATTTTGTGTAGTAAACGTATGTCCTTAAGGAATTTGATTGTATTAGATACATTACTGTTTAAAATATCTTTAAGTTTCTTTGCTTCTTCTGGTACGTTGTTGATGGCTCTTTCGTAGGAATAAAGAGGACATTCAATCAATACATGTCATGTTAAACAGCTATTGGACATGAACAATAGGAACATTCAGGTGGTAGTTCTTTTGTTATGAGATGCTGGTGAGTTAACGTTATTGTTAATTATAGTTAAATATGTGATTTTTACTGCAGCCAATATTTGTGGATTTTTAATAAATATGAATATATATAGTATAAACTTTTACTTGGTCTTATCAAATTTTTTATTTTACAATTTGCAGAGCTAAGACGCACCTACGAAGCCCTAATAATAAAATTTAAATCTTAAGTGTTTGTTCATAATTCCAAGTCTGAGGTGTCGTTTTATTGTTACAAAGTTCGTAGCTAACGTTATCCAAAATGGGCGATAAATTTATTGTTACAAACTCTTTTCAAGTGACGAACGGGTTCATTTCGCCATCCCTTTCGACGGGATTTTGTTTATCCTTGTTATTCTTTTTACATGGCTTAATTTTTAAATTTTTACACTTTAAAACGTAATTTGCTGGTAATTATTCAATCTATTTTAAATAAGTAAAAACGGATGTGAAGTTAATCAAAATCTTTTGCAAATTATGGTTAATTTGACTCCCTCCATTTGATTGCAACCCCCAGCCTAAGGTTAAAGCTATAAGGAATATATTTGCATAAAAATTTAATTAAAAATTTGACCGATTTTCGAATTTCTGTCAAGATATCTTCAGTTACAGACATATAAATTTTTGTAGAAACACCATATATATTTTGAAATGAATATGCTGGACAAATCTCGTAGCAGTAACACTTAGTAATACTATAAATGAAAGTAGTAACAAAAAAAATGTATAACATTCTTTTTGACAGCTGTAATATTTACATAGCTGCAAGTGCAGAATAAAATATCCTGTTTTTAACAGGTATTTCTCCATCAATTACTAGCAAATTTAAATGATAACTCTTATTTGTAGCTTCTACAATTTAAACTTTTCGACAATCTTAAAGAATTGCAACTTAATCAAATAAGAGATAAGTGGTTCATGCAGCATAAAGCTCCGTATCATTGTCCGGTAATAGTACAGAAGTATCTAAACCAGCAATTTCGTCATCATTTGATTGGCAGAGGTAGTGGAGTTACGTGACCGCATAGCACACCTAAATATAATCCCTTAGATTTTTATTTCTTCCTTTTTCTGCGGGCATATAAAATCACTAATATATTCACAAAAGCTAAATAATCGTGAAGCACTATGACAGCAACTAGTAAATTTCGGTAATTTTGTGGCAAACTATTATTTGTGTTTAAATATTGGATGCATCTATTTGTTTTACAAAATTTCAATAAAAAACATCACACTTTTTTTGATAATAGACCAATTCTATGACAATAATAGTAATAAATGCAATCATATGACTCTAAAACACCGGCCTAAATAATACATTAATCAAAATAATTAAGCTGTTTCATTTTTGACTTGAGATATCTCGAAAAATATTAACTTTATCTTTACGAATTAAAACTATATTGTTTTTATACAAAGTATTGGGCAATCGGAAGATTGTTCTAAAATGGCAATTCCGCAATTGGCGTAGAATTTAATCAGAGAGAGGGGAACTTCTCCCTGTCGTACGCCTCTGGTAGTGGCCAGAAACCTTTATTTAACTCCTTCCTTTAGCAAATGAAAAAATAAAGTTAGGCGCTCTTATTGTTGAAGAAATATGGAAGGCCAAAATGAAAAATGAAACAAGTTATAAATATTGCTTAAAAAAACCTGTTCTAAAAAAGAGAAAATAATCTCAGGTGATTACGAATGACTTAAATGAAAAAAATATTTAAAAATCCGAAATAGAAGCACCTATAGAAACTTTATAGATATTACCGAAAAACTTATACTAATTTTAAAATGAAAAACTGAAGTTGTCATAATGAATATTTACATTTTATTTTAATATTATTTGATTAAAATAAACTGACAAATGTTTGAATTAAACTGTGATGATAAAACAATATAAACTGAAATAACAATACCTTTTTTTATAGGTAATCTAAAACTTTTAAATTGAATTTTTGGTGGTGCTCAGATGTATTAAATCATAATATCTATGTTCTTGTATACAGTGCTTGTCTTTTTTCTTCCTCAATTTAATAATCCCAGTATTATCAATTAATATAATTTGGCCAAAAGCGTCAAAATAATCCACATTTTCCTTTTTGATATATAAAACTCTTGAGTAATTATTTTGAATCTCACGAAATTTAAGAAACTTACTGGGAAATAAAAGGGCTTTCAAGCGAGTATTATTTGCTATGATTCGATTTAAAATTATTTTATTAAATGGAGCTTGATGTCATTTTTAAAATTTACGTGATTAAATTCTCGTAAAAACTATTAAAATATAATGTAAAGGTTGTTTTTTAACAGGTATAGAACTTGGAATAAAACAAAGACGATTTTTTAAATTAACATAAAATTCACTTTATTTGAAATATCACAGATATCCCCACAGAAAATAGTCTGGCGATGTTAAATCGCACGATCTTAGAGGATAATTCTCAGGTCCAAAACGTGAAACTATGCGGTTACCAAAGGTTTCTTTCAATAAATCAATTGTGTCACGAGCTGTGTAACATGTTGCGCTGTCTTGTTGAAACCACAACTTCTGCACATTATAATTGTTCAAATGAGAAATAAAAAATTCAGTAATCACGGCTCTATATCTGTGACCATTGACTTTAAAGTTTTGACCAGCATCGTTTTTGAAGAAATACGGACCAATGATTTCACCAGCTCACAAAGCCCACCAAACATTTAGTTTTTCTGGATATAATAATGTCTCAACATATACTTGAGGATTATCTTAACTCCAAATATAGCAGTTTTGTTTGCTGACATATCCATTTAACTAAAAGTGAGCTTTATCGCCAAACAAAATTCGCTTATGAAGATCAGGATCAACGGCAATCTTGTTTTGGGCCCATTCACAGAATCTACGCCTTGCTGGGTATACCTTTAATTCTTTTACGAGTTGAATTTTTTAAGCACGTAAACCAATATCATTTTGCAAATTCTCTCATCAAGTGGATGGACACATATTCAACTGCTGTGCACGATGGCGGTTAATCGTGTTAATTGCTCTGATGGGCGAATATTTTGACCATAAAATGCACGTAGTGCGCGATATGTATTTCAGCTATCAGTCTATTTATGATAAAATGCCAAATCAAACTAAATTACTTGACAGCTGTCAAAATGGCCCCCAGTTAAAAAAAGTGTTGCCAACTTGCATTTCTATAACTCTAAAAAACACCCTTTATTAAACTTAAGATAATGACTCGGGATTCGTCAGTACATTTTTTGTACTTTTATTTAATTTTTTATTGTTTAAGGATCTATTAGATTCTTTATACCATTCCTCAGTATATTTTTTGTGCTTATATTGAAAAAATATTTGTTTATAGGATAAGTATTTAAACATTGAGTTTAATGTTTTAAAAAATAGTTGGGGAGAGATTTTAGACCTGCCCTCTTTAATATTCGTTATTACTCGAGATTTTTTAGTGCATTTTTTTGAGTTACTTCTCTAAATTTTCAATTTACAATAATTTTTCATTTTTAATGAACATCCATTTGGATACACATAGTAACATTTTTAAATCATTAATTTAATGGTTTTGTAATTCCATTCCATTCATTTCCATAGGAGAGCAAAAAATATTCGTATAATTAAAAACCTTTCATATAAAACAAATGTATTTCAATATAATGTAAATTTTTTGTACTGGCTGAAAAACTTGCTGTTTTTTGTTTATTTTTATTTTTCTAATTTGTTGGGTTGTGCGCCAACCAGTAACATTTGTATGCTGTTTTTGAAGCTTGTTATATAATACGTCAATTTCAAAAGGGATTTTAAGTGATAAACAATCTTGTATCCTCTATACTCTATATTTTATAGATTACTAAAAGTTATGGTCTCTCTGTATAATGGGACTACTTAAAAAATTCTTTTAGAATATAAGAGTTCTATTAGAGTACTTATATATTTACATATCATTATTGTCATTTAATGATGACAAAAGGAGGATTAAATATCATATTTGTCATTTTATAATCTTGACAAAGGCAAGGGTTTATAAAACGTTATAAAATCGGCGCAATAAAATCTAGTTCCAAATTTAATATTACTTATTGAACCTAAACCCAAAAATACACTTGAGTGCAAAATAATCGACTCAACATTATTTTGCGAAAGTATGTCTCCTATTTCAATCTAAAAAGTGTAAATTTAAAAATATTTAGTTTACAATCATTAACCTTGAGAGCTGGTTAGACTAATGGAACCATCATTAACTATGCAACAGGTAGAGAGGGGTTCAGAAACGCACCGATTTAACGCGTTTGGTTAACATCGTACGCATTAATTTAAATAGTAACCCACTAATATATCAGTTTCTTAAGTTCACCACTACATTACAAATTGATACCATATCCGTCAACGCAACTCAAGCACTAGCGTTATTGAGAGAAGGCCTGAGCCACAGGGCCATGGCAAATCGACTCAATTTAAGCCAATCTGCTGTGTCCCGAGTGTATAGTAAGTACCAAGATACCGTCGACAAGGAGGAAGCCGTAAACGAATAACAACGAAGAGAGATGATCGATTTCTTGTATCGAAATCACTGAGAAATCGACATTTGAGTGATGCTTAACTCAAAGAAGAGCTTAGAGAGATCCGAGGTTTGGTGACCAGCGTTTGGACAATCAAAAGAGAACTACATGCATCCAACCTGACAACAAAAAAGGCAGATATGGGAACCAAGCTAACTAAAGCCCAGAAAGACAGACGATTAGAATTTAATCGCAAACATCTAGATTAAGATGACTATCAATGGAGTCAGGTATTATTCTCCAATGAAAGTAGGATCTGCCTATATGGCAACGACAAGAGGCGTCGAGTCTGTGGAAGGCCAGGAGAGCAATTTGCTCAATTGTGTATCCGATAAATTGCGTCATGAAGGCGGTATGTTTTGGGCAGGCAGTTCTATGGATGGGAAAATCGAGTTGATTTTCGTGCCTGGTAGAGTACATGGAGGAGGTTTAACGGCAGATCGTAACATCAATATCATTACATACGCGTGATGTATTTGTGATGCCTTTATTTAAATGCACGATAATGCACGATGCCATATTGCACGAGTCACCACAATCTATCTGAGATCGGTATACCTAAAATAAATTGGCCTGCGTATAATAAGAAAATTTATATCGTTGCTGGTACATTGGTTCAGTGCATTGGAGATTTCTAGCAGTTTTCCAGTATATATGCTACACTCCTTGGCTAGACGGGTGACAGAGGTGATGTCTTCAAAAATAGCTAAAAACAGCTACACCATTGCTGCTTTTGGAGCCGTCAGTAAAAATTTGTTTAAAATCAGGGTATCTGGAGATTGTAGAATGGAATTGCTGTTTTATTTTAGAAGGATTGTGTGAATGTTTGGAATAGTTAAGTAAGGGTAAATCTATTTTTGTTATTTGCACTTGCGAGAGAGAAGAATAACATCTGTTTGTAGTAATGGCTCTTATTTGATGTATATCGTATACAAATGGATTTATGCATTCACTGAAAATTTATAGGAGAGTAATTTGAATAGAGATTTGGAGGGTTGTTTCTTATTAATCTCGTTATAAAGAGGTTTTCATTTTCATTAAAGGTATTTAGTAGCACAATACATTGAAAAATACTGCCTTTTAAAACTTAAAAGCGGTTTTTCTGCTATATGACATGTTTGGGCCAATCTTTCACCTGCTCTTCTTCAAACACTGGAACAGCTATCACTAACACTCGCAGTGCAATTTTAATCTACTTTGAAACAGCACGCGCTTCCAATCGTATACACTCTGTCGTGCGTATTGTCTTGCAAATATAAATGACTCCTCTGGCGAGAAGAAGTCTGGGCATGGCGTAAGTCCCTGATCAAATAAGTTACGCTACGGCTGGTAGAAGTTTTGTTTTATAAAATTTTGATTTTGTTGAAAGAACTCAAACAAACGTAAATATGTTACCATTAGTAATTCAAAAAGTACCTTTAGTAAATAGGTATCGGAATATAAAAGGATTTATAGGAAATATATAAGGAATATATAAGAGAATAGTAAAAGAGTAGATACCCTTAGTAAATACATCACCTTTATTAATTAAAAAAGACTATTTATTTTATGCATATACTGAGTGGCAAATAAATTAATTATTAATAAAAAAAAGTATATTTTTTGTTAATGCCCCATATCTCCAACTGTTAAAATATATTTTTTTCTTTTTGACACTATTTTATTCTTTATTAAATTTACCTTAAAATCTTTTAAGGTAAATATGTCGCATTTCAAGTATTGTGTCAATATGATAAATTGTATGTTTTGATATTTTTCTTTTTGTTGCCAGTATTCGATAATATTATCCATTATTCAACATTTTTGGATTAATTATCTAGATTCATTGATCTTTAAAAACGCGGTTATTTCTGTAAAGGTGTTTTACAGTAAAGGTGTTTTAAATTTATGTTATGTATTTCCTCCCAAAATATAAGCAACCGAAAAGAAAATATCCAAGATAACTCATAAATTTTACAAAAATAAACTTAAACCCAGTCGCTATATAAAAACGTGTGTCTCCAGAATCTAATTTGAGCATTATATTTGTTTGCTTTCGCCCATCTACCTCTCAATGTTTGATGTTTTCTCTTAAGGATTTCTGATATTATTTACTTATTAAATAATAAATAATTTAGAGTCAAAACATTCTGTGTGTAGATGTTTTGATTTATTTAAGTACTTTTGAGAGAGTTGCTCGTTTAGAGATTTTTCGAATTTATCGATGCATTAAATTATGAAGCTTAAATCTATTTGTCAAAATTCAATGCGATTTTTCAAAATCAATTTACACCAGTGTGTATTTTGTAACAGATGTTCCCAATAAAGTATCTAGATGGTATTTTAGTGTAATATATTTTTATGTGACACATTAAAGGTGAATTTATCTTTAAGTATGATGTTATTTTCTAAATTCGAATTTTTAGTTTACTTTTAAGATTTAAACAATTAATATAGTGTTTAAAATAAAATTATGACTTAAAATCAATATTTATTGTTTATACTTATTATTAATACATTTTAAAATAAAAATGGAATTATCCAAATATGATCAACAGTATAGAGTACTTTTCAGATAAAACTATCCACCTTAAATAACTTTTAAACTTCTAATTTCTGGAAAAAGTGCAAAAACATATTTTTATACAACATATGTCATATTTAAGCTTACTGGACAAGGCACTCTCTGACCCCCCGTATCATCCCTTAATTATTTTTAAATTACTTCCATCTTTTTATTTTAATTTTTTTTAATTTGATATTTGGTTTCTTTTTGTACTGATTTTAGAAATGAATAAAACATAATGCCGTAAGCAATTGGTTTATGAGAAAAATAAATAAAAAGCAAGAAAACTGGATTGAAAAAAAATATTTGTTTGACAATTTTATTACAAACATTTAGAATGAACATTTCACTATCAAAAATTTTTACAGTAATTGTTCAAAATAACTGCTATTTAATTTCATAACTGCCTAAAATAATACTCTATTTACACTTGATACATTCTATTTTGAAATTCTTCTCTGACATTGCCTAACAGCTCTGCATTGAATTGTTGACATTCGTTTTCTATTCTTTGTCACAAATCATCTATAGATTTTGGTTGAGCAGCATATCTTTGTGTTTTTAAATACCCCTATAAGAAGAATTCTAGGCGTCGTAAATCCCGTGACCTAGGTGGCCAATCTATCATCTGTCCTTATTTACCTATCCACCGGGCGAAAAAAGTTTTGTTTAAAATAGTACCACAAGTAAAGCAAAGTGTGGAGGAACTCCATCATGTTGAAATACAACCAAATCTTCGGAAAGGTTATCATCATTTTCTATTATCATCATTATATACCATGCACTATTTAAGTTATGATGATACATGACGGTCCGATAATGTGATTACCTAGGATACCACACCATACGTTCAACCTTTGAGGATGGTGGGTGTGAACTGCACGTAAAATATGTGGATACCTTCTTAGTCTATTATCGGAAATTATGTCTGTTTATCAATTCTCGATTGGTAATAATGCAATGTGTCATTAATTCACAAAATTCGAGACAAAGATCAGAATCTTTTTCATTTAGCTCTTGTACCAATTTGATTTTATATGAATGAAACTTAAATTTATGGAGAACTCGGAAGGCTGTAAAAGATAAAACACCGATTGTTCTGTTATTGTTGATGGTGATTTTGATTGTTCAGCCTTTAAGTTAACTTACCCTAAATGGGCTACTTGAATTGCTTTGTTATTTACGAGTCCCTGTTATTATGTTTTATATTGCAAACTGAGCTATTGCTCTAAATTCCTGCATTAGTTCAATAAATACTTATGAGGTCCAAGTCTATTGTGGTGTATTTCATTAAACATTCTAGCAGCAGCTCTTGTACAATTTCCATTCTTTTTGCGAAGTGTAAACCGTTTCAGCAATCAAATTGCGCACGTATCAAAATCGTTTGTTAAAAGTAATAACAAATTTGCATTGACTATTAACCGATTAAAATGAATGTCCCAATAATATAGAAAGTCTTTAATCAAACTTTAATAAAAACTAAAGGTCTTTTGCTTTTTGAAGGTACTATTAATGGTACGGCTAAATATTTAAAAAGTTTAAATTATGCTACAAAACTGTTTTATTAAAAAGAAAAATTGTTTATCTCATAAACTTATTACTTCAATCGAATGTGTAATGCATTTTTAAAATCAGCACAAAAAGGAGAATACAAATATAAAAAAAAAGAGGAAAGTAATTAAATATAGCAAATATAATTGAGGGATTATTAACAGCAACAGGTGTATATTTCTTATATGTTAACGGTATCTTTAAGCAATTTAAGTTATGGTGCACTATTTGCTAAATTTAACATAAATTTCAATAGCACAAACATACTGTAATATTTGTCAATATTCTCATAATTCAATCAAAATCGAAATCAACTTTACATTTACACCGTATATCCAATTACTTTCTTCATTAAAGAAGAACTAATTAGTATAGCTAAATTTTTTGTAGTTTACTTAAGGTACGCAAAGTGAAAATATTAGGTATCTATTGTTGTTTGTTTGTGTTTAAATGACTGCGGACACTAAATCCATTCGCCAATCTTACAATTTGAGGTGTAGTGTGTGTGTGTGTGTGTAGAGTAATTGTCTTGATACTTAGCAAAGTCGACGTCATTGTCTTTGCTAAGAGACGCTAATTGTATCCGAACGTCTGCGGTCCCTCCGGTGTGTACCGATCACACAAGGATAGAAATAATTTTCATTTATTAATTTTTTTAATAAACGAAAATTTCCACCCAAGTGGGATTCGAACTCACGACCTTTAGGTTTAAAGGCAGGCGCTCTTACCACTGAGCCACAGAGGGGGTATTAGGCATCTACAAAGTTACCGTTGTTTGTGTTATTTAAAAAAAAATTCTGATGTATTTAAAATTACTTTTTTATGAAATTAAGGACTTCTCATGTTTTACTGTATTTATTCTTTTGGATAATTAACTAACTTTATTATTTTATCTAAATATTAATATTAACTTTAAAATCTCCCTATCTATTCACATAGAGCAGGTAAAATCATCTTGAATATGTAAGATAACTAGACTACCCTTTCTATTGACAAATTTTAATAGCATTAACATTCTTTGCTGGCAATAATTTCCTGGTAAATAAATCTTCTGGTATGGTTAATATGCAGCTATTACTGAATTTTTAGCAGTTAATATGATATTTTTGATATATATTTAAATCCAACTAACTATATATTGATTTAGTTCTGTTCGAGTCCAACGAAAAATGCAAATTATTTACCGCTGATCTGTCAAAACTTTAAAATTAATTTATATGCCCAGTGAACTCGGTAATTAATCAAAATTTTTCTATTCCAAAAATGTCAAGTGTCTCTTTTTTAATTTACTTTCCGGTTCGTTAGCACCTGAAATTCGTTTCGGGTCTATTTTCAGCTTTTCAAAGTAAACGGTTGTTTAAAATACTAAAAAAATGCCATTTTAAGTCCACGTCTTAGATAAGATTGTTAGTATTGTGGCCAAAAGCTGTATTTAAAATTTATTGAGTTAATCCACTTCTTTTCATTAGCAAAGGAAAATAGTATTTAGTCTTGTGGAGTGAGAGGTTCTGGCAAGAAAATTCAACACTTCAGAAATTAATTTAAATATCGATTGATTTTGTACGTAAATTATAAATTATTGTTAATAATTAAAATTATTAATTTTGGAGTAACTAATATTTTTCAGTATTTGACCCAGATGCTATTTTATTCTTATGAAAATCAGAGATGAACTCAGGAATCGAATACCGCCACTGGCCGCTCACTATCATGTATGTACAGATGTAATAATAAATAAGTTTTGTTTTTTGCTCTGTGTTGAACACTACTGGCTTAATTGAGTCTTGATGAATTACAATGAACTTAAAAGCAAGTAAAGCGGAGGGATCTTTCTCTTATTGACACAATCTGAAGAACAAACACCTAAGATAAGACACAATAACAGGAATTCATAAAGCAGCAATTAGACCTATATTAAGATACACGGCAAAGACAAGACCTGGCAGATCTTAAATGAGATGAATGCTAGAGGCAGCAGAGATGAAAATACTGTGACGAATATTAGAAAAAGTCTGTTGGATAGGGAGAGAAGCGAAAACATAAGAAGAGCATGCAATATAGAAGACATAAATGGATGGGTGACAAATCGGAAATAGGAGTGGAATGAACAAATTATAAGAATTTTAGAGGATGGAATAGTACGAATAGCAAGATATAAGTCGAAGATAAGTCCAAATTTACGAAGAAGGATTGGTAAACCAAAAGCAAAAAAGAGAGTCCGATAATTTAAACAATTTATCCAGCTAATATTGGTTAAGAAACAGGCTTTAAAGCCTACATATAAGAAGGAATAAGAAGAGGAGGAAGTCTTAAAAAACCTAAAAAATAATACATTTATACCAAAAAAATATATATAAAAGTATACGAGCATAAATAAACTATATTGGCAATATCAATCCATATGTTACATTATTCAGAACGGTGACTTCCACCTACCAACAAAACATATATAAATAGTTAGTTTCATCTCAATTACGACTTTTTTCATTCAAACGATACTTCATTTAGTTTTAGTACTACTATTATAGATTTTTATATCTGTAGTTCATTCTAAAATTACTGATTTAACCAATTTGCTAAATTACTTTATTTATGGGTCTTTAAGGAACCTAGAAGCTTATACATAAATCAAATAAAGCAGGTGTGAGATGTCATTGATTTTTTTTATTTGTTTAAAGATTTATCAATGCCTTTAAGTATAGAATATATATCTTAGTTCAAATGGTCGCCGCGGGTTCGGTGGTTAGCCCGTAATCAAAAAATCAAATTTTCCATTAATTTTCTGCAAAAGTTAGGCTTAATTTGACAGATGGCATGAGTTATGGTAGCTTTCAGGGCTTCTGTGGTTTATGGCTATTCGGATAAACCTATGACTTAAGAACGCTCAACAAGAAAGTATATAATGGAAGATGACTATACTCTTAAATGACCAGAATATCTATTGTGGCATGAGCTGTGAGGCACGTAGCGCCGTGTCCTATTAAAACCACATATTGTTGATATTACATTGTCCATATTATTCACTTCAGTCTTATTAGGTCAATGTAGTTAACAGAGGAATATGAAAAACATTTAATGCTGCTGGTCCAAAATTCACAATAGACAGTAGCTCAAAATTCTAAAATTATCTTTGTTGACATATCCCTTCATCTAAACTGGACCTCATCACTGAAAATGATTTTTCGATGAAAAGTATGGTCAGTATACAGTTGGTCAAGAACTTATTCAGTGATAACACATCGATGTTTATGGTCATTTATCTTCAGTTTCCAGATCAGTCAAGTATTGGGCCAAATCGGTGCAAAACTCTCATAGTCGGCTGAGTTCTTATAAGCGACGTGAAATCGACCGTCTCAATTTCTTCTGCACCCTCTTACAAACAGCGGTGACATACGTGTGTTGGCCAATTATTTACTAAACCAGTGAAATAAAATTAATTTGCCACAATGCAAATATTCTTTTCTATAGGACGATTATCGTTACCATAAATGGACGAAACTCGCGGAACAATACTCGAACAGAACACCAATTTTGACATCAGTTCTATCGTTTTGCATGTGATGTACACTAGCACCCCTAGGTGTAAATACAATAATAAATAACTAACTGCATAAATGATAGCTTCGACAATGTAGCCAGTACCTGCTCTCAAAGTTCGGAAGTTTCAAAAAAAAAAAAGATATATTTTTTTAATTAAATGCAGATATATATAAGATTTGGTATCACTAACTGAGGTTTGCGTCGAATACTACAAATATGATATTTAAGTTTATATAAATCATGTTTAAATAGTTACTAGCCCAACTAGTGTTTCAAAAACTGCCTGATTATTATGAAAAACATATGTATTACTGTTCTATTTTAGTTTTAAATTGACGAGAATTTGACAAAGTGACTCGAAAACTGGCGTTAAAACATATGTTACTGCAAATATTCGAGTTTTGTTTCTCGGTGATGGTAGGTATTTATATTGTCTTTTATTACTTTAAAAATTAGTGTCGACAGAAAAGAACTAACAGCAAACAAATGTCCAGAAAATTGGTCCATATATATTACAATATTAGAAAAATATATTTAATTCTATCTACTTTAATCGAATTGATTCTGACAGTTGACATCATGTATGGCTATAATGAGTATATAAATGTCACTACAAACCAATGGAACATTTTTAAGGGGTTATTTGACCCAGCATAAATTAAATATAAGTATTGCAATACTATAATATGTAATCAGACCTGAGAAAACTATGCGGTCAATATTTATCGGTACAGGTGACTACACTGGTAAGGTAAACGTACCACTTAAGAGAGAGAGGGACATTTTTTGTTCAAACATATTTGTATTGCAAATTATTCTAATTTCATTTTATCATAAAATAAAAAATAAATGAGTTATGAACAAAAATAGCTAAAAAGATTTGAATTTGGGCCTTATAACTTTTTGGAATATTTTATAAAAAATGGCAATAAAGCAATATTATAGAGGGTTTTTTAAAGAATAATTTTACTACAAATTTGGTTCATTTTGCTTTTGCTTCACAGCGCTCTTAATTTGACCAAGTTCTTGAATACTCACTATTTTGGAATAATGGGTGCCAAGGATTTTTGCGCTGTATCTCGTAAACTAGAATACCTACAGCAAATGCAATACAAGATTATAAATAGCAAATTAAAGTGTCTACAACCTCATTCCTATTACTTTTTAGTGTAAAATAAAAAATAAAAAGTTAATAAGAAAAATAACTGACAAGCTTTTTGCAAAAATTTTCTTTTGAGCCATATAACTTTTTTTGTATTATTTTACAATAAAATGAAATCAGAGCAATAATATAGAGGGCTTTTTAAAGAACAATGATTTTCACTACAAATAATTTCATTAATTTTTCTGGGTTTTACAGCATTCCGAATTTAAAGGGGGTCTTGATTAATCGTAAGAATACGATAAAAACGAACCATTAGACTTAGTTTACTATTATATACTTTTTATTTATATAAGTTTAAATTAATTTATTATTTTATTATTCTCTTAAGATTATTCATATGTTAATATTAATTTAATATTGACCCCTTTCTCCACCAAAAAACTTATTATAATTAATTATATTAAAATAAATTTCTTGGCAATGAAAAGAACAAAACAAACTTAATGAACCTTCTGAAAACTGCTCTTTAATTTAAGCACCTGACAACCTGAAAAAAAAAATACTTTTCATACGAGTTTTTTAGCCTTGAAAGTGTGTATTTATGTTTTTTTTGAAAATTGGTTATAACTTAAAAATATTTACTTTAGAGAAAAAAATACTGATAGGAGGCATTTTTTGGAATAAGCTAAAAAAATTTTTACTCAAGGGAAAACTGGTACTATTTAAAATTTGTTTCAAAAAATGGTTTCTGCTCAAAAATGTTGCTTGGCACCCTTCTGATTTGTTCAAAGGGGACATTTTCGAACAGAAATCTATAAAGAAACCGAATAAGAAACATTCTTATTACATAAGTGGTGTGAGGCCTATTATACTCTTAAAGCCATCAAGAACAATTTTTGTTCTTAATTAATATGATAATTAATGCCAATATTAAAAAAATATATCAATGACGTACATCAATGTTTGATTGTTATAACCCACTTATCCAATGAAAATTGATTTACCTCTTATAATCCACATATAGCGTGGAAAATGTATGGCATGTCCAAAAATTTTATTATTTTATGCAACAAAACCTAAAGCACTGCAAAAAAGTAATCCAAATACCGCTCCGAAATTATGAATGTGTATGAATGCCATATATATCAAAGTGCCAAAAATGGGGTTAGACGTCCAGAAACGTTCAAATATGTCTGGCATACAGGCCTTATCGAAAAACTCCATCTTGCTGGATTGCCCAGACCTTTCGTTAAACTAATAAATTCCTACCTCGGACGTTAAATCAATCGGATGATCAGGATCAAATTTAAACCGCAACAAAAAGGAGATCGAAAATTGGGTCAAAATTTTCCGAAATGAGATTGTAACTGCTACTGGTATAGAGGTTTTGCATAGCATTAAGCCCAATTATGAACCACAACACATCTACTAAGATGTTAATGACTGTGATGATGATGAGGTCAGTCAATATTTTTGTATTATTTCTCTTATTTCTCACTAAGGTTATAAATACCGTCCAAAGATGTTTGGCCAAAACGACACCCCCCCCCCCCCCTAATCCTTGAGTGAGAAGTTAACATTTCCTATGTAGTCACCTGTATAGATAAAAATTTACTTTATCGTTTCTAAAGTTGTTATTACATATTATAGTCTTGATTAATGTATTCATTCTGAATCAAATGATTCCCTAAAAATGCCCCAGGGGCTTGTAGTCGATTTCTTTAATATATTGGCTGGCGTATAGACTTTTGTACCACAATTTTATTTTCACCGGTATATTAGAAGATTAAGTATATACACCAAGTAAAATGATACCTTTTGGACTTATAGTATAGAAAGAAGGCACTGGAGTAATTTTTAAGTTTCAGCTGCTTATTAAAACTCCCAAGTTCACCTAAAATACTACATATTCATGTTCGTTCCACCTGAGATTTTTTTTACAAATATTTTTGTGTTTTCGCCAGTACCAAGACAGAAACTGAATACTGATCTCGTATTTAACAGTACAATTTCTTATTCTTTAAAATATCAGCTCCTCGTTATATCATTAATTTAACTAATTTTATTATTTTTGTCTTACATATAATTTTAGGTAATTAGTTTATTATATACGATTTAATTTTTGTCAAATCCATTAGTGACACGCGTAGAATCGCACATCTTACAAGTAAACTAGCATTAACACTAATTTTTAAAGAAAAATACCAAAATTTCTATGCATTATTAACTTGATTGTTGGAAGGATTTTTTTTCATTCATTTTATTTCATTCATTACAGGCACTTAAAAATTAAATAAAAAGCTTGTAACTAGTTATAATAATTTAATAATGTAATAATGCTATGTAATAATTATCAATATTATATACGCTGGCTATATAATTTAAAAGAATTAATTTAATCTCCCACTTAGTTTTTAAAATTTTGTTATTTTCTTTAAACGAAAATAAAATACATAACAGATAAATAGTATACCTACTCGTTTAAAGTGCACGTTGGTCCACTTTACTGGGACCGCCATTACCGGAAACTTTCTCAGTCTCGTAAAAATAAAAGTATTCGTAGAAAACACTAAATATAAGAGTAATATGAGTAGATAACAAACTAATAGTTATTTCGTAATAGAGCTAACTAAAACGTTTATCACTTAAAAACCTCTTTACTAATTATTTGTATGTTGCTAGGCTTTGCAGTGTGCTGACTGTGTTGCCACTAAAGGAATTAGTCAACTAATAGTAAAAGGTTGCATATAATTTGCTTAAAATAGAAGGAAAAAATTATTTGTTTTGGAGTGTGGATAATCATTCCTTCCTTTTAATCAATATGAATTACTTGATGTTTATGTAATTATAATATTAAAACAGAATACTGATCAAGTGCTTCAAATTGATACCTATGTATTAAAATGTTTGCCAAATTCATGAACGTTATTTTGATAGCATGGGGCCATATTCAGTGATTTATTTCGTATAATATGTTTGTAGAGAGTTTATCAACCGAACAAGCAGAGTTCATGTATTTTTATTGTTTTTTTTAAGTATTTTTTTGTGTTTTAAACCCTAAATAAGGTCATGATGTATGTCTTTATAAACAATTTAACAGCAGTTTACTTTTCTTCTAAC
Organism: Diabrotica balteata; assembly: GCA_918026665.1. NCBI lineage: Eukaryota > Metazoa > Arthropoda > Insecta > Coleoptera > Chrysomelidae > Diabrotica > Diabrotica balteata. Next base: position 80,580,251 of record OU898277.1, on the reverse strand, counting down.
TTCTTCTAACTTCTAAAACAGATCGTTAATAATGTACCAGAAAATAAAAATGGTGCTTTTAATGTAGTGGTGATTTAGCTCTCTTCTTTTTTACTATTTTATAAACTTTGTAGACTCCAACAATTTATGAGCTAACTTTGTTATTTTTTGGTTTCCTTGTCCATTTGTATACTTACAATTTATTATGCACATTGTGCCCTATATTTTCATACCTCGCTCTATCAACGAACGTTTTAACCAATTACCCCTCCACATCGACGCACATAAGACATGGGGGGCTTATGTACTGAACGCTACTTTGAATGTCTTGGTGGTCCTGGGTAATAGAAAACGCTATGTTTCAGTTTGTGTGGTTAAACCAGCTGACTTTAGGGGTAGCTCGAAGAGCTTTTTCCATGATTAACTGAATTTAATTTTTACCTGACTTTGGGCTAGTGTTTTCTCGTCTACTGAGCGCCAGAAGTGTTTGTTGATCGGGCTCACGTTTGTCGGTACGTGACCTCGGTGCTTAGGTTTCAAGAGCTTGGTCCATTTGACCTACCTGAATGGTATTAGGTACCTAATGGGCGATTTGTCTGTCTGTACAGTTGATTCATTCGTCTATGAGTCGTACATTTTTTGTGGCATTGTCACTGCATGACGGCTGCAACAGAAGGATATTATCACAGGGCTAAGAGAAAATAATATTAGATAAAAAGTAACGGGTGCACATCCCGTGTGTAGCTTTTTTTGTTTTTTATATGTAGGACAACTATTAGTAAAATAAAAGTAGCTTTGTTCTTTTTTTTTGACGCTCTGTTACTGCGTATGTTCACTATTTAGTAACGTATCTTATTTGTTCACTGTTCTTTTGAGTTTTCTCTGTATCCAACTAGCTGTTGACTAGGCCGCATATGTATTGTCTGGTTTTTGACGTAATCTGTTGGTAGTCTACTCGTATATAAAATATACTAAGATAATAGCACTTTTTGTGTAGAATAAACCGTTTTCCCAGAAAATACGCTTGAAGCAACCAGATATTTTGAATGTCAGTTTCGCGCCCGAAATCAATTTTAAACAAAAATTTGTATCACCTTAACGGTATAAATTCGATATCTTTTGATCAAAGCGTTCTATCGACAAAAATTAAAATGCATTTTAAAAGAGAAAAATGTACCTTTCCTTTGGAATTTTTGTGCTTGTCCGGAAACGAATTTAGTTTTTCTAAAGATGTTTAGCGCGATTTGTGCCATTTTTTAAATTCAATAAAATTTATCACTTTCATTGACTGGTCTAAATGGAATATACATTGATAGAGCTAATTCTTTAAAATCTATAACATGAAATTTTGGTTTCGAGATTTGGCAACAAATATGACACATTGGAAATATGCACATACACAAACGATCGCACATCATGGGAAATTTACCCACGAAAATAGTATTGGGTAGAGTTTGTAGCTGAAGTTGTGTAGTTTTAAAAAACTTAATCGTGTAATTTAGATCGTTTGTAATGTTAAAGTTTGAATTCATCGTTTTTTAGGCATATTTCAAATGCCTCACATTTGGTGCCATAACTCAAAACCGAAATTTCATACTTTAGGTTTTGAATATTAGGCTTTAACTTTGAAAATTAAATAGTGACTGGCCAATAAAATAAAATAATACATTTTATTGAACTCGTGATAATTATAAAAAATAACAAAAATCGCGTAACCTTTTTTATGTAGTACCATTATAAAAACTCACTTCATTTATGGCAAAATACATATGGAAGCTGCACCACTTACGTTTAAAAAGCATTTTGATTTTCGTCGAGAAAGCATTCTAATCAAAAGATATTGAATTTTTGACATTAACGTCCAAAATCACCAGTCGTTTCTGAGAGAACGGTTCGTGTTACATAAAAAGTGCTAATAGACATTTGTTTCAGAGTACTTATCTCAGCTAAATTTTTTAGTAATGAATAGTTGAATTTTAAATATTTTATCTTTGTTGATTGTTAGTTGGTGTTACGTGTTTTGTGCAGTTCAGCTTTTTATTCAATATTACGCCTAAATATTTGGCTTGGATTGATCACTTAATCTATGTGTCGAATAAAAATAGTACTTAATTTGGTCTGCCCCTTCTTTTTTGGTGCAGGGCGGCCTGTGTTTTGCTAGGTTGACAGTTATCCTTTCACTGGACACATCATTATTGCAGTTCGTTTAGTGCCTTTTGTTGCTAAATCTGCTAAATATATAGTATATATATTCTTCAAGAATTCGAGACTGGACAAACATGACTGTAGACGAATTATTCCACGTTGCAAAAGACAGAGAAGCTTTTAAAAATGTGGTCGCCAACCTCCTTTAATGGGGACGGCATAGGAAGAAGAAGAATAAAGTATATAGATATGGTGACAACACCGCTCACTGTGGCACACCTGCTTTTATAGTCATCGCTTTACTATGACCATATCGGTTCATTTTATACAGCAGGTCTTCGTGTCAGACTGTCAAAAGCTTTACTGACTTCTATAAAATCTGCTGCAGTATATATCTTTTCGTTTAACTCTTTTTAGACGTATTCTGCTAGACAAAGTACCTGAAGTTCACATAAGTATTCGTATCTGCACCAGAACTGTGTGTCGGGTATTGTTCGATTTGCTTCTGATTCTTCTTTTATTGTAGCTAATATGACCCGCTCTGTAATTTTGCTTAATGCTGTTAATAAGTTTATTTTATTTTTCTCTGGTTTTTTGATCAATATTACGCGAGCTTTACACCATATATTAGATAAGAATCCTAATCTTAAGATGTTGTTGATAAATATTCTTGAAAGCTCTGTTCGTAATCTGGTCCGGTTCTGAAACTTTTTTGGCGTTAGCATGCTTGTATAATCTTTTCAGGGAATGTGTGTGTAATACCTGTTTTGTCCCTCCTTTTTTGTATAATATATTTTCTTTTCACCTCTTCTGTGAAGTCTAGATCTTCATCGGGATGGTAGTTTTTCCTATATCCTCTTTCTAGCGTGTTTTTCATAAATTAGCTTTGTTCTCTTCTTCGTACATTATTCCGTTTGCTCGATGTAAGAGTGAAATTTCTTTTGTACCTTTTTTGGAATTGTTAATAGCTTCTAGAACAAGGATATATTTGGGTTTAATTTTTGGATGTAGTTGTCCTAGTGTTCGTTTCTGTGTTCTTCCATTTTTTTTAACTTTTCTGTTCAATGCATTAGCATTTTATTTATTCTGTTGATTTCTTGTTTTATTGGTTCTTTTTCTTTTTCCCGTTTTTCTGTTTTATCATTTTTTTAGGTCATTGCTAATTTCTTTAAAGCTTTCTTTTGTTGTTGGTGTTTTCCTTCCTTGGTGCTGGCATCGATAGTCTTGTATCGTTTTCTCTAGTTTTATGTCAAATTCCTCTAGTTCTTCATTTGTATTTATTGGTGATATTGTTTAAAGGTTTCACTCATTAATCGTTTGTAGTGTGGCGGCCAACTTGTCCAATTTTGCTTGTAGCGTTGCAGGTGATTTGTTTCTACTTCTTTCGTGGTCAATATAATTAGGTGGTGAGCTAAATCTGTTAACTGATTGTATTTTGTGTTGTTTACCCACGGTAAACATATTTTGTAGAATTTCTGTATCTATATATGTAAAAAGGCTATCTCCACAGTGGAAATATTTAGGTTCCATAAGTCCTACTACTACGTTTTGTTTTTCTTCGAGATAGTCACACAATAGTCTCGCGTTACGATTTGTGGTATTATTGAATCAGTTCGATGATCTTCTATTCAGGTCCTTAATAATTACGGTGGGCTCCTCTGTGTCCAAAATGGCATTCCGGTTCTCATCAAACATCGAATTATTCGGTCTAACATGTGCTGAAAGCATTTTCAGCATGTCATTCCCCGTTTTAATCGTTACTGTGGTGGCTTCCGTAATTACTAGAATATCTGCTGATGTAATTGCTTGATTTCTTTTTTATAGATACCATAGCTTAGTTAATTGCTTAATCTTATTACCGTACCTTATTATAATCCTACATAAAATATTTTAATCCAGTGGCATCACACTCAGCACAATAGTATTTTTAAAATCTAAAATTACATAATTTTATTTTTTCGATTTCAGGCATTTACTAATTATTGTTAGTTTTTGTGTCATCTTGTTGCCGCAAACGCTTTGTGTCTGTACTGTCTAAGCAACTAAAGCAAAGTTTCATACACCGTTTTTAGAGAGCGGTACTACCAACAGCGATGATAGTGAAAAAAGTGCTCGAAAGGTGACTGTGTCGTTTAAGAAAAGCCTCGGAACGCCATATCTGTATGATAACAGGTGAACTTTATCTTATCTGCGAGAGAAGCCGCACAGGTGATAAAATTTTTTTGATAAGTTAGTTGCGAGATCGGTGTCGAATGAGAATGTTGCATCAAATGGACGCGTTTAGCGACAAATTATCCGCAGGTGGAGCTAGTGTGGTTGTAGGTGCTATTAGTCCTAGTCATTCTTCAGTTTTGGATTCCAATGCCAATAGGATGCATCCCTATCTGAAGCAGGTGGCTAACGGAACTACACCCAAAAGGTAAGTTTGGCACAAGTTATTCGAAACTTTACAAAATCAGTGGCATAGTATTGATTTTAACATTGCGTTCTTATCTACATACGAGATAACGGCAGTTATGTCAACATAATATACTTGGTACGAGTAGTTGTTAGGGTTTTTATAACGGCTAAATAGAACAATAATGTTTTGTTGGAAGTGTAATTGTAAAAAATAATACTGCTAAAATTACTAATTTTATATAGTATTTTTCGTCAGTTATGCTTTATACTCCATAATACGTTTTTAAAATTGAATTATTCAATTTCAGTTGCACAAGACTGGCTGTTTAAAAACAAACAAATGATAATATGGATGTATATGAACAAATCATGCTTTGTTGATGTATTCTCTTTCCAAGAAATAATAACTGTTTTATATAGAAGTCGAAAAAAGTGAATCGTAGAAATCTCAACTGTATATGGCCATAGAAATAAATTTGTCTATGGAAATTAATAATAAATACATAATTGGTTAATACCTACAAAAAAGGTGTAAGTAAAATCTCATAAAACATAATTCATTAGATTCAACACATTCAACACATCTGACATAATTGTGTGTTTGGCGGTGTAAAGTAAATGTCAGGAAAAATGTGTTAATCTTAAACTAGTAAAAATAAATATATGTGAAGATGAACAATGTGAACAACAAGATACAACGAAAAGTGTAAACAAAAGAGTCATGTATTAACATTGTTAATTGCAGATTAGTAGCTGCTTTGAACATTTTGTTAAAGAATTGAATCACTGACAACTATTTATTGTCACAGATATCCGAAAATCATTAATAGTCTTAAAAACTTTTCCAAAAGTCTCTATCTTCCAAGAATATGTTCAAAAATACCTTCATTAATTTCCAAGCTCCAGCGACTACTGTTACTTTGATTTATTATTAAAATGCATAACACATAAACAATTTAATAATGCAGAATATAATACAAATTTTAATGTTAAAAATACTATTTAATTAGCTTATTTTTTCCCTTTTTCGAGAGATTGTGTCTGTCATGTGGTTGTGAAAAATTTAATTTAATCCAATATTATTTAGCAGTGACTGAGTGATTCATGCAGTAATATTATTTTTCGTATAAAATATAATAACATGCATTTCTTAATCAACACAAATACGTGAATTACGTAATGATAGTAAACAATGTTGCTGCAAAAGGAGGTTGTTACGATTTGTCTGAAATATTCTAGACCCCTTCAATATTGCGCCATTTTGGAAAAATATGTTTCCCATGTTCTCGAATAATCTAATAGTCTTACAAGGAAATATTTTATATACTCTTATCCATATATTTATTCAATGGATAATATTCCAAAAAAAGTCATATCTAAAAAAGAATTAAATTTAATATTTCCAGTACATATTCTTAATTCTCATTACCTTAAATTTAATCTTCTCATATTTTATTGCCCATACTACATTTTTCTATCAACAATGATTCTGTTACGGTATTTTACAAGGCCACTACGGTATTTTAAGTGATTATTATAGACATTGGTGCAATATTATGCCCAGTTTGCGTAGATTTTTTATTTCACTATACAAAACTATCATAATGGAATTGGTTACAGTACAATTGTTTTAATTTTAATTTATTCTCATAGGCGATACGAAGACCATTTATTTTGTTTTTAAAAACAGGCTATTATCACCTATATATCTTTTTAGATCTAAATGGTACGCTACCTTAATCCTTCATTTTCTACTGTTAGATGTAGAGGGAGGCGCGTCTATCTTTTCTAATTTTCTAATTTTCTACATTTTCACGATTGTGTTGCATCTTGCACAGATTCTGTTAATTAGTTTGTAATATCTCTAATATATCGCTGTTCAGTTCTTGTTTTGGTCTGCGTCTTCTCTGTTTCCTTGTTGGTTTAGCTTTTCACACTCTGTTCACTTGACTCTTACTATTTTTCGTATTATGTGATGAAACTATGCAAATTTTTTCTCCCTTATTGGGTCAAACAACCATTTAATCTTAAGTCTGTTTCGTATTGCCTTATTTTTAAAATCTGTCTGTTCTTCTTTCCCCTATCATTCTTCCGGTATATCTTTGCTTTTCTTCGTTTTCTTCGTTTTCTTTGTTTTCTTCGTTTGTATATATGTTTTTTATTTTTATTTTCAATTATTCTTTGTATTTAGGTTGAATTTTTATGTCTCTAAGTTCTATTTTTTTAAATTGTGCCTCAGTTTTCCTGTTATTTAGGTGAATAATACTGTGATCTTCAAATATGCATATATCTGCATTAATCATTTACATTCTATTCCGTTCTATACACTTAATAGGTTTTCTTGCATGCTTTCACTATCTCATCTATTACATTTATACAAAGTACTGAGCTTAAGCTACCTCCTCGTCTAATTCCTTGCATTGTTACAAATGGTTGCGATTGCATATTTTTTGCATATGTATTATTTTATTAATTGTTTTTATATAAATATACTCTTAGTTTTTTTTTATTAGACCTTCGCTTATATTTTCAGGCTCTCCCGTATAGATTTTCTTTCGATTGAATTAAATGCGTTTTCGATGTTCATACAACATGTAGATTTCTTTATTTTTTTTTTCTTTGAGGCTTTCTCTATTAACTGTTGCATAATGAACACATGGTCGTGTGTGTTATGTTTTTTTCTAAATCATCTTTGTTCGTCCTTTAGTGCATCTTTTATTTCTATCTAGATTTTTCTTTCTAATATTGTTTCCTATAATTTTGCGATTGCATATAATAGGGATATGCCACTATAGTTCTGACGGTGTTATGTGTTTTCCTTCTTGTAAACTGAATGAAGGTACTATTTGTTTCTTTTATATTATATTTAGTATGTATAATAAACTTTTCTTTGTTTTTTCTCCTATGTACTTCAACATTTCTAACACAAGTTCATTACTCTCAAGAGCCTATTGCTTTCTTCAGTTCTTTGTCATGTACAGCTTCTCTTTCTTCGGCGTGTTTCCCTGATTAGCCAGTTATGGTTTTTCATTTGTCGTCGCTTTTACTTGGTCTTCGTTTAACAGTTGTTCGACATGTTCCATATTTTCGTTATCTCCTTGCTATCGATTGATATTGTTTCGTTTTACGCAAACATTTGTTTTAGCTTTATTTCTTTGTTCATTCGTAGGTTTTTTAGTATTTTATAAAACAATATTACATTTTTTGTTTCTTTTTTTGTAACTGATCCCAGCTTTTCCTGTTCATATTTCTGACTTTTTGTGTTACTTGAATTCTCTTATTTTGCATCTTCCCTATTTTTGTTGCGTTTTTCCTGGTATGTTCTTTCACAATTTAATCTTCGCTTTTATTTCGACTTGTACCTCCTTATTTCACTGTGGTATTTATTTCTCTTTTCTAATGTACTAATTTTACTGTATTTATCATTTATTGCATTCTTCTTTTACTATTTCTGTTATTTCTCCTTATTTGTGTATTACCTTCTTTAACAAATCCTTTTGTCCGATTTTCGTTATTTCTTCCTTATTTTATGTATTTTGAATGGTTTTTATTCCTATTTCTTTGCTAGTTAAATATAGTTTCCAGTAGGTAGTGATCACGGCCTATTTCATAGCTTTTTCTTACCCTTGCGCCTCCTATCTAGCTCCTCTCTGTTTTCTGCACTATATTATAGTCAATAACTGGTTGTTTGTTTCTTGATATGACTTCTTTTGAATTAACAACTAGCGAATTTATATTTTTCCTGGATTATTAAATGGACACTATTAAATGACTACTTTAAATATACGTCTATAGGTCTAAAGATTGTTATTGTTTGACCGATTGTAAAAGTTCATTTTAGATACGCAACTGCCATGTAAGAATAAAAGTAAGTTTATTTTGATTTTTCGTCAAACGTCAACCGTCAAAATAAACTTATTTTAAAGTGAACCTTTGGCTTATTCCCAATAAAAATAGTAAATTTTAATAAAATAAACGAGTTTTGTTAAAATACGTGTTTTTGTTTTGTTGATATTTTCGTAATTTCCTGGCATCCTGCTGCTTGAATCAAGCAGCATCACAATGTCAAGGTAAAACAACACAATGAAAGTTGCATCCATAAATTATTGTAGAGAAAACTGTCAGAACGCAACATTCAGATGAGAGGTTTTATGTGAAAATCGAGGTCTTTAGGTTGTTGGTCTCATACTAATAAGGGTTTTACGCGTACGTTTATTTTTTTTGTGTTAGTCGTTAGTTTTTCTATTGATTAACGAAAGTACCGAAGTATATCAGATATCTCTAGGATAACTGAATATTCTAAATTAGTCGAAAGACGAGTTAGATATTTACGATATTTAGAGTTGCATATTTCGGAGGACACAATTTTTGTTTTTTTTTTTTTTGAATGGGTGGAGTTAAGACAAGTTTAAGTTCAAGTTTGTGGGGTACCCACACTTTTCTACTGGCCGTTATCTTGTAACAAGAGATGCAAAAGTTTTCGCGCTATATTTCGTAAACTAGCAACCCCACATAAAATTTTATAGGATACTATTTGTAGCAAAAAAGGGACTACAACTTAATTCTTCTTACTTTTAATCGTAAGATGGAAAATAAAAATAGTATAAACAAAAATAAAAATTTTCAAACAAATTTTCTTCTGGCCTTATATTTTTTTTCTGAACACTTAACAATACAATAAAAAGTAATAATATAAACGATTTTTTATTAAATAATATTTAGTACAAACTTGTTTATATACCATCATCTATCTGGGTTTTACAGCGCTCCAAAGTTGACCAAGTTCTTGAATACTCTGAAGAATACGATAAAAACGAACCGTTGGACTTGGTTGTGTGTTCTATATTTTTTTATTCATATTTGTAGTTTCCTATTTTCTTAAAATTGTGTTATAATTAATTTGTTATCGACCCTTTCCTGCTCCACAAAACCTAGAACATCATTAGTTTTGTGATTTCCAATCAGTGTACATTAACAAGGATCCTAAGTAGGCAGAAAAGTTGTTATAATTTGTCCTAGGAGGTTCAGCTATTTCTTCCTCCTTTAATTATTCTTTTAGTTTTGCTAGATATTTACTAGATACTTTATTAAATTGTAAAGAATATTTTAAGTTTTAAGGTAAAATAAAAGTTTTGTGGGCAAAATTTTTAATTTTGTGATACGCATTGTGATTTTCTTTAAGCCTGCACATAAGTGATCGTTTCATTTGAAAGAATCCTTTTGGAAATACTAAGGTAATAACTTTGAGGAGAAAAAGCTTTGTTTGTTTTTGCAAAAGCCAAAAACGATGTGGACAATAAATAATGTTTACAAACTTTTTCTGCGATTACTTTATATATTGCATGTTACCATTAAATAGTGCTAGTCGAACATATAATATTGTTCGTGGACGGAGCAACAGCAGTTCGTCATCTTTATTGTTAGAAGTTCTAGAGACAGGTTTTAATTTTGTTCACAATTGTTTCATCGATTTTTATGGGCCTTATCCAAAAAAAAATTGACGACGTGGCAAACGACGTTGCTGATCGCATAGCCAATGTTCCCAGCATTAGTAAAGCGAGCAGTCCAATGAATTTTCTTTAAACCTTCACAAGGGTGTAGGTTGGATCAAGTATATTGTCCTTCAAGTTTTATATATGACGACATCATTGCAAAGGATTTGCTATTTTTTCATGCATTTTTAGGCCCCGATACAACATCAGTATTACATATATACAACTTCAAATTAATCAAAGAATATGAATTTGAAGATGAATTAACCATTATGACGCCAATTATAACTCCCGGTAATTCTCAACCATTCATCTCTGATACTAAATTAGATCCTAAACCACTGCCTGAACCATCCAAAAAAAACAAAACAATAGATGGAAAACATTTGTATTTTCATCTTTATCTTACTTAATATGAAACTGAATTTAATCTCATACATAATCTCATCGCCACATTCTATAATTACACTTTTGGTCACATGACAATTTCGTCCAAGAAAATTAAATAAATAACTGATATATTTAGTTACAAAACGAGGCAATTAAAATCATTCAGTAGGTCACAATATGAAACTCTCATTGAGAGTCATAACACATTGACTTTTAATAAATTAGAAATTGGCAATTCCTTTGATGTGGCTAAGCCATTTGGCACGGGAAATACTCTCGGAGTGTTATTAAGAGCTCCTAAAGATAATCTACTATGTGCTAGGTGTTTGATTTAGAAAGAGTTAGTAATTTCACCGTTCCGTGGAATTGTTAAATAAATTAGAGAGAAATTTGTACGCTTAAGGTGATAACTAATATATATATATATATATATATATATATATATATATATATATATATATATATATATATATAACTCTTTTATTTTCTGGTTTGGTTGGTCTGTTGTAAATAAAACTATTTAATTGTTGCTTAAACGTTTTGGAAAATTTGCGATTTTTCATAGGAACTTTATTTTTTATGATGGGTCGGTGTCGGTTAGTTTTCTGTGAACTTTAGTTACATAGTATCTCTACATGAAACTCTCTTGTGATTACCTCATCCAGAAAAGGAAGTGAGTAAAAAAAAACGGTTGTCGCCAGTCCAGTGGGACTGCCAGTAGAAGTTATACTTCTATACACGCGTTCGCCATTACAAGTTTATATAGGAGTCAATATGCACAATCATTACATATGTAATGTTATAGGTAAGAGAGATCAGAAAGAAACTAATAATTATGTATATAGGTATATGGTTCATCGTTTGCTGTATAAAAACATTTGACCTGTAATAGGAGTATAGTAAAGTTTGAATGCAACTCCGCCTGTGGTGACTAATGGGTGGATTGAATAGCTCAGGAGTCACCATTGCCGGTCCTAAGCCCGGGTAAAGGAGGAAGGTTGGGCAGTGGGCTAACAACCCACTACCGGAAAAACACACTGTTATGAAACCTAAACATTTGCCTCGAAACAAGGGGAACTTTCGGAAACGACTAAAGCTACGAAACATGGACTATGCATTTGGAAGTTAGAATGTGATGACGCTAAATAGACCAGGAGCTTAAACTGCACTTCTCAAGAACTAAAAAAGATATAATCTTATGATCACTGCTCTTCAGGAGACAAGATGGCTGGGGAAAGGTGTCAGGGACACCAAAACGCACACAATTCTATATAGTGGCAAAGAACAAGGAATCAAAGAATGTGGAGTTGCATTTGTGGTAGATAATGATTTTAAGTCAAAAATCATAGACTTCCAGGCAGTGAATGAAAGGATATGCAAACTAAGAATTCGCACCCACTTCTTCAACCTTACTATGATAAACATCTACTGCCCAACAGATGAACAAGAGCAACATACAAAGGAAAGCTTCTACCAACAGCTGGAGATAGTATATGACAACGCGCCAAAAATGACATTAAGGTTATAATGGGTGATATGAATGCCAAAATAGGCAAGGAACCGCAGTTCTATGGCACAACAGGAAAACACTCACTGCACAATGAAACAAGCGAGAATGGGGAGTTTTTGATAAATTTTGCCACCAGTAAAAACATGGTTATAAGCTCCACATGCTTCCCACATAAAGACATACACAAAATGACGTGGATCTCACCAGATGGAACCACAACCAATCAAATTGACCATGTGATGATAGACAAAAGGGCAGCCAGTAGTATCTCTGATGTGAGAACACGACGAGGAGCATGCTGTGGATCAGACCATCTTTTACTGCAAACCAAATTTAGGTGCAGAGTTAACAGAGAAAGAAACGAAAGACAACAAAGAACAAACAAACTAGATCTGGAAAAAACTGAAGACTCAGGAATGTAGAGAGAAGTTCGAGCAAGAAGTCACAAATGAGCTAAGGACACAAGAACTGCACTCCATAGAGAGCAAATGGAATAATATCAAAACAGCAGTGCTGACAGCAGCAGCGTCCACCGTGGGAAACAAGAAAAAGAAGAGAAGAGGAACATGGTTTGATGACGAGTGCAGGCAAGCGATAGAAGAAAGAAACGAAGCGCACAAAATGTACATAACAAGAAGAACACGGGAAAGACGAACATCATTTGAAGTCGCAAGACGGAAAGCAGACAAGATATGCAGAAACAAAAAGAGAGCTTATGAAAATGGACAAATAGAAGAAATGGAACAAAATTTCAAAAAAACGAAATTAGAGGAGCTTACGAATACCTAAAAAAGATAAAAAGTGGATATAAACCTCAAACAAGCCTATGCAAAGATGAAAGTGGGCAAATAATCAGTGACCAACAGAAAGTCACAGAAACCTGGAAGCATTATTTTCAGACCCTACTTGGAACACAAGTAGATATGGAAGATGAAATGGGTACGAACCATGTAGAAGAGAACGAAGTTGAAGTAGAAGCTCCAACCATAGAGGAAGTTCTCGAAGCTATTAAGGCCCAGAAAAACAATAAAGCCCCGGGAGTTGACGAGATTCCAGCAGAACTGTATAAGGTAGGTGGCAACCACCTATCAAGTCATATCCACGCGCTTATCAAAGAAATATGGCAAGAAGAGAAAATACCCGACGAATGGAAGAAAAGTATAGTATGCCCAATCTATAAAAAAGGAGACAAACTCCAATGCAAAAACTACCGTGGAATTTCTCTACTATGTGCTGCGTATAAAGTCCTCACGTATATTATAAACCAGCGACTCCAACCACTAGCAGAAAATATTATTGCTCAAGCAGGTCTTGAGCAAATCGTGGGAACACGACATTGATGTTCACAACGTGTTTGTAGACTTCAAACAGGCATACGATTCAGTCAAAAGGGACAGACTATACTATATATTGGCAGAATTAGCAATACCACATAAGCTAATTAGACCCATTAAAGCCACAATGGATGAAAACTCAGGCATGTGTACGAATACAAAACAACCGGACAGACTTTTTCAAATCTCGCAGGGACTAAAGCAGGGAGATGAGCTGGCACCAACATTATTTAACCTGGCACTGGAGTATGCGGTCAGGCAAATGCAAACTGGACGAGAAAACCTACTGACCAATAAAACGGTTCAACTGGCTGCCTACGCCGATGATATTAATATTATGAGTAGAACATCAACAGGAGCACAGGAAGCATACGCAGAGTTAAAAACACAAACGAAAAGGCTAGGTCTGGAAATTAACACAGAAAAAACAAAAATAATGGTACAGACGAGAAGAAATATAATCCCACAAAACATTATACATGAAGATGACATTGAAACGGTTGGAAAGTTTACATACCTGGGAGTAGAAATATATGCCGATGGAGCAGAGGATGGAGAAATACGAAAAAGGATAACGCAGGCAAACAAAGCTTATTTTGCCCTCTCCCATATATTTCGGTCTAAAAGTGTCCACCGAAATACAAAGATGAGAATATATAAAACTTTAATTCGGCCAATAGCATGTTATGGCAGCGAAGCATGGGTCCTGAAAGAAACATCCAAAAACAAACTCGACACATTCGAAAGAAAAGTACTGAGGAGAATACTAAGACCTGTGAGGGAAAAACGGAATCTTCAGAATTCGATATAACAACGAGCTCTATCAACTGTATAAGGAAATACCCCTGTCAGACTTCATTAGAATACAAAGATTGCAATGGGCCGGACATGTGATACGAATGGGAGAGGATAGGCTACCAAAACGAGCACTGAACGCCAGAATGCAGGGAAAGAGACCAGTTGGAAAGCCAAGAAAGCGCTGGGAAGACACAGTAAGCAGCGACGCACAAGCACTTTTAGAAGTCCGTGTATGGAGAAGAGCAGCCACAGACAGACAAGGGTGGAGGCAAAAAATAAAGGAGGCCAAGGCTCATTTTGGGCTGTAGTGCCGTAGAAGAAGAAGAAGAAAGTTTGAATGCAAAAAAAATTTTTCCACATACTCTTCATTAAAATTCATTGTTTATTTTGTTAGTAATATAAAAATACAATACAACACATTGCCACATAATTCAATATAATAGTACAATACAAATTAAAATGCAATATTCATAAATATTTAAAAATGACAGTACATAACTTACTTACGCATATGTTTAATTTACCATGATAATAATATTAATAAAAAAATAATAATATTAATAAATAATAAATAGTCGGTCAGATAGCCAAGCAGGCTGGGCGGCCGGTTTTGCATTTGCTTCACTGGGAGTGATGTGAGTTCGATCCCCACCTCGGTGTACAGAAAATAAAAAGGCTAACTCAGCAGTTTAAAATTTTAAATGAATCTGCGTCTTAGACTAAAATATGCTGGTGTCTGATTGGTCTATGGTGGAGCAGTACGGCAAGAGATAAAGGCTTGCGTCTCGGTGATACTACTTCATAAATATCCCTACCGGAAGAGCGCGTGCCGCCTAAATACGGCTATATATATATATATATATATATATATATATATATATATATATATATATATATATTTTATATATATATATATATAAATAAATATATAAATATATATATATATATATATATATATATATATATATATAACCAAAAGGATGATAACGGGTACGAGTACTATGTAGTGAAAAGGAGATATTACTGGGAAGTACCCTTTTATAACTGAGGAAGCAAAATAAAACTAGGGTGCTTCGTTCGATGTGCTTTTAATTAAAGGTCTAAGCTTTCGTCAATGATTATTGACATCATCAGAGTAAACCTAATTCTAGCAAGTAACTCAGTGACTTGGGTTGAACACAAAGAAAGTATTGTCTATGTATATATTAAACATAGTTGCAGAAATGGTATCCATAGTTTACTATACAATACTTAGGTCATAGACAATACTTTCTTTGTGTTCAACCCAAGTCACTGAGTTACTTGCTAGAATTAGGTTTACTCTGATGATGTCAATAATCATTGACGAAAGCTTAGACCTTTAATTAAAAGCACATCGAACGAAGCACCCTAGTTTTATTTTGCTTCCTCAGTTATAAAAGGGTACTTCCCAGTATTATCTCCTTTTCACTATATATATATATATATATTATATATATATATATATATATATTATATATATATATATTTATATATATATATAATATATATATATATATATATATATATATATATTATATATATATATATATTATATATAATATTATATATTAAAATTCATTTTTTAATTATATATATATATATATATATATATTATATATATATATATAATATATTAAAGCCAATCGCCGTCCACTGCTGGTCATACGCTTTCCTTAGTTCTTTCCAGTGTTCTCTACACTGGGCGCTTGTAGCCAGTTTACCGCTGCACGTTTTATATCATCGGTTCATCTAGTCGGTGGTCGTCTTCGGCTTCTTTTATAGTTTCTGGGCCTGCATTCCATAATACGTCTTGTCCACCGTCCATCTTGTGTTCTGGCTAAGTGCCCTGCCCAGTTCCACTGAAGCGTCGTGGTTCTTTCGATGACGTCTTGAACTCCTGATCTTTGCCTGATTTGTTGGTTTGTTATGTGGTCTCGAAGGCTCACGTTCAGCATTGCACGTTCCATGGCTCGTTGTGTACCTCTGAGTTTATTTGCAGATTTTTGCGAGAGTGTTAAAGTATTTGCTCCATAAGTTTGTACAGGTAAAACACATTGGTTATAAACCTTTCGCTTGAGACATATGGAAATTGAACTTTTTAGAATACAGCTTAATTTGCCAAATGCTGCCCATGTTAGGCCTATTTGCCTCTGTATTTCATGTGTTTGATTGTCTCTGCTTATTTTGATTTCGTGTCCCAGATATTTGTAAGTGTCTGTTTGTTGTATGGTATTATTGTCAATGGTTATATTTCCACTCATTACGAGATTTGTTATAAGTTTAGTTTTCTCAAAGTTTATCTTTAATCCTGCTCTCTTAGACAGACTTTTAAGCGAATGCATCATAGAAACTGTATCATGTAAGTTATCTGAGATTAATACAACATCATCTGCAAATCTTAGGTGATTTATCTATCTCCATCTATATTGATGCTCATATCTTGCCATTGAGTGCTCTTAAAGAATGACTCTAGAGCTGCCGTGAACAATTTTGTTGAAATATTGTCTCCTTGTCTAACTCCTCGTCCTAAGCTGAATTTTATTTATATTTGATTTAGGGATTCTAAGTTAATGTATAAGTGAAGAAATATTCAGTTTTTGAAAGTTATATTGGAAAGGTGGCCTTTATTTTGCGGACACATTTTGCAGCCATACTACAAACCTATTTACGACTTTTAGTAACATTTCTTGAGGTTTTGCTTTCACTTCTTCGTCTATCTGTTCTGTCAAAGCCGAGTTAGATCTTGCGGAATTACTTTGAAACACCCTTACTGTGTATACCCACAAAAAAAGTTGTCACATAAGAAGAGGACCCGACTACGGGGTGGCCAGAAAATATCGCCGTTTTTACTAATAAGACGACCGGGGAACGATCTTCTTAATAAATTTATTGACACTCTTGATGTGTGACTTGTTGCACCATCCTCTTGAAGGTTCGTGTGTTTTGATTGTTTCTTAAAATTGTTTATATTTGTCGATTTTTGCATTCCATGACGCTTTGCTATATAAAACTATAAAAAATAGTCGACTTATTTTACCAATTTATCTAAAGTTCAAACTTTTAAGTAAAATCTAGCTAAATTTTTAAAATTAAAATACATAATTTTATTTGGAAGATATCAAAAATCGGTTAATTTAAATAGGAAGATTATTTAAATGTACTATATTGTGGTTATCAAATACCTTTATATAAACATCCTTGAGAATATAATATAATTAAATAATATTCATAGTCATAATTCGTTATTTTTAAATAAGATATGAAATTTTTGTGTAAACTACTAGATACGAATAAATCTTGGCCTTCTACCAAAAATGCCAGAAAGACAAGTCAAGTGAATCATACCTAGTAAATTATTAATGAAAGTCTTGATTATGTTTACACCTTGTATCTTCCAATTAAATTTATGTAATTAATTTTATAAAGAAGTTACTTTTAATGCAAGGAATTTCATACTTTTGAATAAAAATTCTATCACTTTTTGTAGCATTAATGTTAGAATTATTTTATTCCAAAAGATTTTTTAGGGCAATTTCATTTTGTAATTTTATAAGATTGCTGCAAGTGATTGTAAAGTAATTATAAAAAAAATAATTAATTCTGATAAGGCTGCTGCTATAGTACCTATGTTAATTATAAAACGTTATAAAAAGGCTTTATACTACCAAAGCAAATTATTGTGCTATAGGCTTTTTTATCGACTGTAGATTTCAAGAAGATTAGCGACCACTAGCATTATCTTTGCTTTGTATACAGTATATATAAATAGTGTTGTGGTGCTGACTTTGAACACACATGGCACACCACTGGTGAACGTTCTTAAGCCACGATAATCTATAACAATATATCCTTATTCATGTGGAATTCACTATGTATTGAAAAAGTTTAGAGTACCAACCGACAAAGAAAACTCACACACGATAAAAAAAGTACTAGAAACAATTAAAAATAACAGCATGCAAGTATGACCAAGACGTGTCAAAATCTTTGTTAATGACAACGGCCATGCAGTACATTAAAAATGGAAAGGCTTCAGGCTTTGATAACATACACTCAGAGATCTTAAAACATTGTGAACCTAGAACAAAAGAGTGGCTGACGACTTTCTACTTTGAAACTCTCCATTCTAATATGTAGTCTAAGGATTCCAAGAAAACAAATATCACTGCCATCCGTAAACCGGGCAAGCCAGACAACCAACCCGAAAGCATCGTAGCTTATAGAATATTTAAACGCCTCTTCTACAACGTGCTAAATCCAATCATTTTATATTTTTTACCAATAGATCAAGCAAGCTTTAGACCAAACCAAAATTGCGAAGAGCAGGTTCTAGTGGAGTTTCAAACAACCTATAAAAGCAGGAGCAATTTTCATTCACGTAATAGCTACCCACAATACTATATAACGAGAGAATATTTTAAAATTATTCTATTTTTCTAAGATTAAAAAACGTTAATACAGAAGCTCAAAAAAAGTTTCTAAAAGGGGTGTTTTTTTGAGTGTTCGATATAAATCATTATATATTACCCAACTATTTACCACTGACACCATAATAATCGGTAGAAAACTTTTTTCCACCATTTACAGGATCGTCTGTCCATTTCATACACTCCACTGATTTGGTCAGCCAGCTCCACACCACCCATAATTTCGTTGTATGAAGCAACAGCAGCAGGACAAGGAACATCCACTTTGGTCTCACTTTTATTTTTCCGTTAAATAGTTGTACAACTACTCTTATGACAGTTACTCAACAAGGATACTTTTTTGGTATCTTGCCATTTTGTGGCTAGGGTGTGGAACTCATTTGTTAGAAATACAGAGTCTCCCTTATTCATTTTGCTATTTATAGAAAACTACTTAGATATGTTCCGTTTATTTGTAATGGCTTTACCAACTACAGAGAATTTAATAGTGTTCACTAGACGTACAGAGGTAAAAAACTTTTCAAAAGAAACAACAACATTATCAATACGTATCGATTCACATAGCGTTTTCACTACTCTTTCACCTAGAGTTTCATCATCTTGTTCAACTTCCGTTTCAGAGTAAACATTAAAATCATACGTGTATCCTTTGTTAGAATCACACCTGCACTATAGTTTTATACCCCTTTTTAACTGGTTTTAGAGGTACGTATTGTTTTAGGGACGACCGAACTTTGAACTTCACCATACTTTCGTCGATTGATTGTCTATAATATTTCCGACAGATGGATGCGAAGACCAATAATGTCTTAGTTTAGGCACTCTGTTGTAGCACATTATTCGAGTACAACCTATAGTAATCATTACTGCACCAGCATCAGTAAGAGGTTGAGACTTCCCTTCCTTGCGATTATACATTTTAATTCTCTCTTTAAGAAAATTTCTAGACGTGTTGAATTTATATTAATTGATTCATCAACTACACCAGGTATTTCAGGAGGAACAGCAAATCTGGGTTGATGATCAGCTGCGACTGATGTCCATACTATAGGGAGTTCTGTTTTCTTTTAATTGATAATGGCTTTTTTACCTTTAATTAAATTTTGAGGGTATACAAGGTAACTGTCGAACAAGGTGATTAATTTAATCTTACCCAAGTACTTTCAACTGAACTACGTGGACTATAACCCATTTATATATTTTGTCTTCAATTTTGATTTTAACTTTTAGTAATTTAACAGCATATTCAGATTTTTCTTTTTTACAGTACTGATAGCCCTTGGTGGACCATTTTATTGTAGTCAACCATCCACTGTCTAATATGTTGTTAGTCTTTTCTTACATTCATACTTAATGTCAACTTCAATTGCTCTCAAACTAACATCCTAATTATTATAGACAGGTTTGAGTGTGAGATTGGGATTATTCAATCTACATAAAAAATATACTATATAATTTTATATTTCATCAGTTGATTTCCTATAGTAGTGTCAGTTGGACCTTTGGTCAATACTTAGTGTCATAGAATTTTGAAAGGTGCAGATCACATAACTGCCCTTTACAAGCTGTCATTTGTCACATGTCATCTCTATATTTCCGTCAGACCGGGAGCCCATTCTGTCTCCGGCTTCTATACAACATGTAGCTTCGCCTTATAAATTTTAAAGTGTTTGTTTGTCTTAGTGTATTGTATTTTGTATTGTTATGTCCAAATTTTACATTTGTGACATTCTACTATGTCGGATAGGCCACAACTGACGAAGTAAGTCTATAAACGTTTATTACATATAAAATTTTTCTCAACCATAAACTTGGAGTTTTTTATCCAAGTGAAATAATTTTCCTTTTTTATACCAAACGTTTCTTGGCTTATTTCAGATGCCCCTGAAGATGATCGATTGATCGAAAGTACTTGGGCAAGATTAAATTAATCACCGTGTTCGATAGTTGCCTTGTATACCCTCAAAGTTTAATTATTCGAACATTCAACCTTATATTGCTTTAATTAAATCTTTGCCATCTGGCAAGCAAGTATTCTTGTCTTCTTCATTTTCGGGAAAATCAAATGAGGACGTATTTGATCCATATGATGAGCGAGTGTGTTCTTTATTGTCAGGACAATCATCTGATGCCATATATGACTCATCAGAAGAATGATCACTATCGTAGAATGGGTCTTCTTCGTCGTCTTCTGAAGATATATTAGATTCTACATCTATGTCATCGCATGAAGATATGTCGCTTATATTATCAGCCAGTTCTTGCAATTGTTTTTGAGTAGGATTTCTTTTTCTTGATATGCTGAATAAAGCAAACCCAGTGGGACACAAAATCCTATGTGATTTCTGATGTAAGTTTGCCAATTCATAAAAGTAAACGAATCTCGATTAACGTGTAGAATAATTACATACACTTAACAACAAACTTACCTTTATTTTAACTGTAAATACGTCGAAAAGTAAGAACCACGTGTTAACTGCATCATACTTACGAACGAATTGAGCCATCCGACGTTACGAATATTACTTTAGTAGAGAAACATAGTCGATAAACTCCGATATCGAAGAATATAATGTAAAACGGGACTTATTTGGAACATCAGGTAAATTGAAACTGTCTGGGATCTATAAGTCCCACTGGGTCCACAAGGGTTAAATAGTTGCGAAAATTTTAGAGTAATTAAATAAGTCTTTACTAGTAATACCTTTTCTAATAACTACTACTAATACCTACTACTCTTCTAATAACTACTTTAGTCTTCCCAAGTAGTGTAGGTACGTCTTATCTTAATTGTAAAAGTAAAAAATGCGTTTTGGAAAGGACAAATAAAACATTAAAATAATCATATTAATGTATATTAAAAAAATAAAATAAAATGTTAATGTCATCAAAGAAATCTAGTACGAAGCTTTACTACAACAAAATTTAAATTGATGCTGCTGCAGTATTTATCACACGTGTGGTGTACCACGAAGCTCAAGAAATTCCATCCATGTGATTATGGTATTATTGGTAATTGTGTATCCGTAAACAATATTAGTTATGTCGACTAATTAGTCTTATAGTGCTGGCTAATTGCGGGGAAGACCTTCAAAATCTAATGAACGATATAAAATAAACATGTCGTCAGTATGGATTAAAACTCAACGTTAAAAATAAATTTATGATAGTTATTAAACCAAACTGTATACAAGATGACAGTATAAAAGTCGGAGATGTCGTAATGGACAGAGTAGAGAAACTTGTGTATCTCAGCATTATTATCAACGTCAGCTGAGATGCAACTGTACAAATTAAAAGCCAAGTAGAACAAGCCCCAGCTGCTTTTGTAAATCTCAGTATTGACTTTCGTGTTCGAATGAAATTGCTGTATTTTAGCAGTGCTTTTGTATGGAGTGAAAGTATGGGCCATAAGTAAGGTGATGCTTAAATGCTTGGAAATCTTTCAGATATGGTTATACATTCAACTACTACGAATACGTTTCATCGACAGGGCTAGAAACAAGGTCAGAATATAAAACACCCCGAAAAATAAATACTTTTACATATGATCATTCAGAGAAAGATCTAAGGTAAACGTGATCCTGGTAGAAAAATAACACCATGAATGAAAAATCTAAGACAATGGTACGGCAAATCGACTACATCACTCTTTAGAGCTGCTGACAAAAAAGACACGATAGCAAATATGGTAACCAACTTGATATCCAACGATCAATAACGGTCATAGACCTAGAAAAATAAGTGGTTAAGGTATGTCCACTAAAAGATGAACAAGAAAAAATTAGTAAGTCCAAAAAAGTAACATGAGAAATCTTGTGTTAATGACTGCATAAAATTTCACACATTTCTTTTTCAGAAATATAACAAATCTATAAAAAAGCAAATAGCAAGAATTAAACAAATGTAATTATTATTAAACCAATTGGTTAAATTACATTATAGATTCTAGCTTCGTACAGGATTAATAGATTGAAAAAGACAAGTGGCTTGACGGTTAAAACGTGTTAAAAACCGAGCAGGGAGACATGTAGCTCCTCAAGTATTCCATTGTCATCGACCTAGAGTCACAACATAATTTAAATGTGGAATTATGTAAACCCATATATGGATATCACAGCCACAACTTTATTGTTAGTTTTACACACTTTTTCAACGTTTTAACTATATGTTTTTATATCTAAATACAATTGTGAAGTGTTTTAACTTCTGTATGTTTTTTTAAACGATGGTATACAGCCAACTACTGGGATTTTCCCATTAATTTTTAATTATATATATATATATATATATATATATATATATATATATATATATATATATATATATATATATATATATATATATATATATATAGTCATCATTACCCCCGGGTAGCTTTTTAGTTATTATGTTGATAATCTGCATAATATAATTTCATTATTTAATTTAAATTATATTAATCTGAAGCACTTATAGAATATTATTGACAATATCACTGTACAAAAAAATAAATACAAAACATTTATTTGACATTATCAAAATATGATAATACATTTTTAAACTCTTTTGGTGGTGTTTTAATTTTAAATTATTTTCGCCCTTAAGTAAAATTTGAAAAAAAATTGAGGGAGCTTTCTCATAAAAAAAGATTATCTTTTATCTACCTGAGTAAAGTTAATGAATTGTTACCTCCAACCAAATTTATAGCAGCCGATATTATTTTTAGATGCCATTATTTACGCTTCAGTTTACAAGAACTTGGGAGAATTTCCAAACACAACCCACGGTTATTTTCTTAATACATTTTATTAACTATCTTTTGTTTATTTTTTGGTATATCTCTACTCTATGATCTTGTGTTCTGCCTGAAGCAAAATTCTAAGATTTAAACGTCATTGCGGTTACATTTTCCAGAATTTGTTTTCATGGCCTTAAAAATTGAAATATTTTTAGAATCGATTTGAATAAACGTAATTGTAAAACAAAATTATTTTTCAAAATGGATTAGTTAATGTAAATATAGACAATTGTTTTTGAAACACAATTAATAAATGTAATTGTACCGGGTGGTCCAATAAGCCGATCTCCCGGCTATATATCAGAAACTATTCATGTTATAACTTTGGGAGAAAAAATTCCTTAGTAAAAGTGGCCAAGAGAAATCGCTAGAAATCACTTTCAAGTTTCTGGATTAACCTCTAGGGGGCGTAACTTGTGAAGAAAACTTTGAAAACCAGTTTTTTGTGAAATATGCCCAATTATACCAAGTGTTAAATAAGTAAACTAGAAAGAGACCTAAATTCCGCACAAAGTTGTTCAAATACTTTTTTTTTATTTTTTCAAATAAAGGGTGGGGGAGAGTGGGAAACTATTTGTGAATAAATACCTATAACTTTGGTTTGGATCAACCGAATTTTGGATTGGATGAAATAATTTATATCTTCTATAAAATAATTGTATTTAGTTTCAATTGTCATAGGTAGACGGTACTTTCGAATAGAAAAAATTAAAATTTGTTTTTCTTTAAAATGTTAAACGGAAACACCTATTTATTGTAAATTGAAATGGAACTGGATTAAATTCGTAAGAAAATGGCCTAAACCACATGTTAATAGCTTTTGTCGAACTCGAGATATGATAAAAACGCATAAACATAAGTAAGTATAGTATTGACTCACCCTGTATTATAAATTAAACAATAAGACAGTAGGTAAATTTTATAGCAGAAGAATCTTAATGTTGATACCTATTTTAAAAATTATTATTCCATATGATTAAAAATAGTTTTTTCGAAACTAAGTAGGCTACGACAATGAATGTGACGGAGAGTTCATATTGTTTATTTATTGACATCAGTCAAAACATTGTTAAAAAGTGCTATATTATAATTCGAATTGAAGATTGCATTTTTTCAATAGATAATAATATTGATATAATAATATTGGTAATTAATTATCAGTACTAACAATTCGTGATGAGTAGGTATATCAAATGCAGAAATATATGATATGATTGGAGATTATTTCGAATGTCACAAAAATACCGCTATTGCCTCACGTATATATTCTGTAAGATATCCTGAAAGGAGACATTATGCCAAATAAGTATTTGAAAGAGAGGCAAGAAAATTAAGAGAAACTGGTAGTTTTCATCGTCCTTGTTTTAAACGACATAGTAGAGGTATGGCCGAAAATAATTCAATCAATGTTCTTGCTTTAATTCAACAAAATTCACATATAAATAGTCGGCTAATCTCTATAGAATTAAACATACTCAAAACTACTGTTCTAAGGATTTTAAAACACCACAGGTTGGTTTTTCATATTATAAAGTGAACGTTTAGGTCAGAAACTTGTAATTCTCTTTAAACTTTAGATTCAACTGTTATTTTCATATTCCGATAAAAACGGCAACACGGCACTTTTATCCTTTTATCCGTTTCTTAAAAATACTTATGCACGATTTATCTTGTGAAACAATTATGGATTTTTCAAGATTTTTTGAGTTTTAGTAAATATTTTTCTTTTCAACAATATTTGTTGTTCTGTTTTTTAAACTGCATCCTAATCATGTAGTTCTCCACCAAACTTTACATAAGAAAGATTTTGATGCAAGGCTGGATTACTGCAATTAGATGTTACGTCTGCTAGAAAAACAACCGCATATAATGTCAAAGATTTTGTGGACAGACGAGGCTACGTTTAATAGTGCGGGTGGTGTTAATCTGCATAATATACATTATTGTGCTGAAGAAAATCCGCACTGCATACATGAGGTGCAGGTTCAAGGTAGATGGAGTCTTAATGTTTGGTGTGGTATAGTTGATGGAAATATCGTAGGTCCATATTTCTTTGATAGAACTTTAAATGACAAAACATATTTGGATTTTCTGGAAAATCAGTTGTCTGTTTTATTGGAAGATATTTCCTTACAAACAAGAAGAGATATGATATTACAATATGACGGGTGTCTTGCGCACTTTTCCAGACGATTTCGAGATTATTTGTATGCGTTATCCAAATAACTGGATTGGAAGGGAAAATATATTTTCATAGCCAGATAGATCTCCAGACATAGTGTACCAAACTCGACCAACCACGAAAGATTACATCTTTGTGTGGACAACGATGGAAAACAATTTAAACATGTAATTTGACATTAAGTTTTAATGATCGAGATATTTGTATAATCTTTCACATATTTAATTTTCATTTATAATACAGGGTGAGTCAATACTATACTTACTTATGTTTATGCGTTTTTATTCATATCTCGAGTTCGACAAAAGCTATCAACATGCTGTTTGCTCCATTTTGTTAATAATTTAATTCAGTTCCATAATAATTTACAAGAAATAGGTATTTCCATTAAACATTTTTAAGAAAAACAAATTTTAATTTTCTCTATTTGAAAGTACCCTCTACCCATGACAATTAAAACTAAATGCAATTGTTTTATAGTAGATATACATTAAATTATCCACACTCTTTGTAATAGCACTAATTTTGGTAAAATCGGTTGATCCAAACCAAAGTTATAGGTATTTATCCACAAATACTTTGCCACTCACCTTCACCCTTAATTTGAAAAAAATATAAAAAAGTACTTTAACAACTCTGTGAGGAATTTAGGCCTCTTTCTAGCTTACTTATTTAACACTTAGTATAATTCGGCATATTTCACAAAAAACTGGTTTTCAAAATTTTCTTCACAGGTTACGCCCCCTAGCGGTTAACCCAGAAACTTAAAAGTTATTTCCAGCGATTTCTCTTGGCCACTTTTACTAAAGAATTTTTTCTCCTAAAGTTATAACATGAATAGTTTCTGATATATAGCCGAGAGATCGTCGTATTGGACCACCCGGTACATCTTTATATCAACAAATTGATGTATTGTTTTCTATTCAAGTAACTCATATAATTTGTAATCTATTATTTAATATGCACTATCTAATAAGGTATACAAAGTATGTATACAAAGGTACAGTATGTATACAAAGTAAAATAACTTGTTAATATTGGGAATCCCGATAGGATAGGTCTGCGGTCATTGCTTTTGGTAAAGTGATTAAGTAGTGTTATATATTTCATCATCTTCCAGTCCACTGCTAAACATAGGCCTCTTCCTCATGTTTCCAACCCCGTCTATCCTTTGTATCTTTATATCTTTAATTATTTGTTTTTGGTCACTTATGATGTAGTCGATTTCGTTCCTTGTTCTACCTTTTAGACTTTCCCAGGTACATCTTGGAATACAGGGGAATATATCCCCTGATTTCAGTGTTTTCAAAGCTTCAACTCTCTATCTAACTTCGCTAATACCTATGACATCCCATTTAATTTTTTTATTTCTGTGAATCTCTCCTCAGACAGTAGACTTCTGGCTTTGTATGTACTAAATTAAAGACTTTGGGGTTTTTGGGTGTTTCCGTATAGCAGTTTTTCTCCCCCCCCCCTCTCCTAGAATCAAAATCTTTGGTAGGTAAATCAGTGTGAGATTTTCTGTATTTGTTGTGTGTCTCTGTGAGAAATCTGTATCTGTTTTAAAATCTGACATCGCGGTTTTAAGCAGTATATTGCCATTTAAACATAACGCCTTCCAGACGATTTAATGAGTGTACGCAATATCACAGCCGGTTAAATTGTAACATTTTTTTTATATAATTAAAATATTAATTATTTTTATTCCTTTTACCCATGTGAATGATAGGCCGATGATCGTGTGTACGATTAAAAATATTCATGACGGAAGAATTTACCTACCAAAATAACACGGAATTTCCCTAATTAAGAAAGGTTGTTAATCATTTCCTTCTTAATCCAGAGTATGAAAGGAACTAATGATTTTCGGTATGCTGTTTTTTTTTCATAAATTGGTAATTTTCGTCCAAGGCACGTGTAGTAAACTTTTGACAATAACATAATCCAAAGGATTGTATATTTGATTACGTCCAATTACTAGTACCTACTGTAAATACCTCAAAATTTTCGATGTCCATTCGAATATTTTTACCTTCTTAGAACTACATATAATTGGCCTACAATTTCTAAGTAAGAGATATCCCCTATTTTTTCTTGGGCAGTTTGTAAAATTTAAGAAAAACTAAGTTAATTCTCGGTGGGACAGTCTTTGCATAAGGACTAGATCTTACTGTATATCTGTTATCTTACCGTCTGTGAATTGTTTTTTAAGTGAGTATACACTTGTTTATTTGAGTCTTTTTAATCCTATACTATATTAGATTAAATATAGTAATAAAGTACCTTTAATGTTAATTAAATTCAGTTTTTAATACAAGTTTAGTATTAACTTCACTGAATTAGGCAGCAGTCATCAGAAATTACTGTAAGTTACCATAATCTTGGTATCTTTAAATATCTGGGCAAATAATATGGTATGTCGCACCTGTCATGATATGCTATATTATGCCAAATATACTATTACTTCCAAATAACAGAAATATTTAGTTTTTAAATTACATATGGTATATCTATTTACACTTTGGTCCTTACTGCTATTTGCTAAGAATCAGCTGGACCTTAGAATTTATTAGAACTTTTCTGTGATTTTTTTCTAATTTTAACGCAAGTTAAATAGAAGGCCAATAGTTGGCCAAAGGGAAGGCGGATATTCTTTGGCGGAACTTGCGAATAAGTTTCACATAAGTTAAGCTACTGTGTTAAGATGTTATCAGGCATGGCGTCACAATGGCCGAACATAAAGATCTAGGTTGATGACTCTATGAGACCGCTTCTCCACTATCACGTCTATTGCAAGTCAATGGAATGCAGAACATAGAGCATCAATTGGGGTGCAAACAATTTATCGTTGAATTCACAGTAGTAGTATTTTTTATGAAATGTGGTTCTCCTTAGTAATGAATCTCAATTATTTTTAAGAATAAATGATGACCGAGCTAAAGTTAAAAGACGAGTGTTAAAAGACGAAATCACCGACATTTTTTATTGAACAGTACGCGCACCGCACTTATCTTTCTCAGAAGGAATGTAGAAAAAATTTTAAACCTCTACTCAAATATCCAACTTTTTGCAAAAGACAGCAATGTCACCCATTGCAAGAGTTACCATAGATTTCTTTAAAACAAGCTGGAGTCAATATTTCGCCCTGACGCTCGAGATCACTAAATTTATTCCCAGTGGAACACATGTGATACCGTTCACAAATTTTGGAAGCATCTCGAGAAAAAATAATTAGTGCATGGAATGCGATACGCCAAGAGGATATTGACCTAATCAAAAGCCAGCCCAGACTAAGGTGCACTAACACATTATTAATTGATTTACTTCTTCTTCTTCTGGTTCCTATCCGTTTCGGATGTTGGAAATCATATTGACAATCATAACCTTGCTCGCTGCGACTCGAAACAGCTCCGTTGAGGTTTTCTTAAACCATGTTCTTACATTTACTTACTTACTTACTATCAGTGATCTTCGTTTATTTTGCTACCCTGTACGATTGTATAAAATATTTTAAAAATTTATAAAATTATAATAGATGTTTGGATCTATGTCACTTAATTCATCACTCTTTATATCCAATGACTTTCGTATTATAGAATTGTGCATAGCCACAGTTCTTAGACATTCTTATAATTGATAAATTATTTTTGCCATGATCAGGTAATAATCATATTTTATTTTGTATGCTAATATTTAATACTTAAAACCGAGTAAATTTTTAATTGCATTAACAAAAATTTTATGTGCTTGTAAATTTTATTTTCATTGCTATATATTCTTCGCTGCTTCGATAACGACAGACAATTCGAAAAGCTAGTTGCACTTTAGAAATAAAATAGTAGAACGGATAACTCGGCTTAAATCGAGTGTAATGAAACAGCTGTGGCTATTTTTGTATCGCAAGACAATGATATTGTTCGCTAAGGCATGAAGTTTTATTTATTTTTGTTTGAAAAGTAGATCCAGAATGCCTGTTGATCAGTTCACGATTTGTATGATTCTTTAAAAATATTCTAGTTTGGTAACTGTGATGTTATACGAATTATTCCGTAAACATAAAAACTTTTATTTACAGTTGTTATTTTTTTAATTTGAAACACTGGTTTAAAATAAATTTTTTATTTTTGTATAATTGATTACTCATATTTTTCTACATATACATTTTTTAACTAATATATTGAAAAATATTAAGGCATATTTAAATACCATTAAAAAAAACTACACATAGATTCAAAGTACAAAATGAAAGTATATAAAGCTTTAGGTTAGAATATAAGGTAATATATTTAAGTCAAATTAAGTAATTTCAGTATTTCAGCAGTAACATAGGTAGTC
Source organism: Diabrotica balteata (assembly GCA_918026665.1). Lineage (NCBI taxonomy): Eukaryota > Metazoa > Arthropoda > Insecta > Coleoptera > Chrysomelidae > Diabrotica > Diabrotica balteata. Next base: position 80,550,458 of record OU898277.1, on the reverse strand, counting down.
AGCTAAAGTTATTTCAGCACAACATATTACTATAATTATATAGAGACCTATTCAATATCTAACAATTACTGTTTATTTTTATATTGTACTTGGATAAATCAATTACTATTTATAACTGGGAATAAGCCACAATTAAAGATAAAAATACGTTTATTGACGTTTCAATTTCCAATTCGGAAATCGTTCTCAAAATACAAATAGTAAATTAAACAATTTTTGTTTTTTTGTTACATAGTGAAAAAAATTCTTCTAATAATTTAATTTTATCTGACTCATTTATATTGACAATTTAGACATACATTATGCATTTTAAAGTTGATTTCATGTAATCGAATGAACTATCTTATAAGTAAAGTCGTCCCAGGAGCGCAACTCAACAATATTGGCAATATCATTTTAAAGTCGTCTACTTTAAAATGCATAATGTATGTCTGAATTGTCAATATAAATGAGTCAGATAAAAATTAAATTATTAGAAGAATTTTTTCACTATGTAACAAAAAAACAAAATTTGTTTAATTTACTATTTGTATTTTGAGAACGATTTCCGAATTGGAAATTGAAACGTCAATAAACGTATTTTTATCTTTAATTGTGGCTTATTCCAGTTATAAATAGTAATTAATTTACAATGCCACAAGAAAATAGCTTCAGAACAATATGGATAAATCAATTCCAAATGTTATTTTTTGCCTCTGCCTTTCAGAACCTGCAGAAGTATTTAGCTGTAACTGTTTAAATACAACATCATTTTTATCAATTTCATATCATCCCAAATCTTTTTTGATGAATTTTTTAGAATAAAGACTTAAGTCATTCTTAAGATAATTAACTTCATAAGTATCTTGATTAATTGTTTTAATTTTGGCTTGTTTCCTTGTCGGACGCCTATGTTAGTGGAACATTCTGGAGTATTTTTATAATTTTTTACCTTAGATTTTACTTGTATGTATATATTTAATATAAAATTCTCTATCTATAGTTTGTAAATGCCTAAGATGGTCAAATCTTCTACTTGTATTACTGCCTTGGGATATATAAAATCGAAAGCTCTCTCAAAATCTATCAAGGTCTATATTCTATAACTCTACTCATTAGTTCTCGAAGCGTATGGATATGATTCATAGTATTAAATTCACTTCTAAAGCGATGTATTTTTTTTTGTAGCCAATTTCACAAAAACGATGCGTTAATAATAAAAAAAAATAAAACTTTCAATTTCTATAAGTATCAACTTGATCTAGTTCATCAAACTCTTCTTTTGAGAACCCTCCGCCTTTAAAGAGATCTATGATATTACTTGGATTTGAATCTAAGCTATCGTTAAGAATTTTTTTATTTGATCTCTTTATTTTTGTTTTAGGAGTTCTTAAATAGATTTACTACTTTTATTGTTTCAGTTCTGCTCTGTTTCGGGATTATCAGATAAAAGGACAGATTTTGCTTTGGGCCTTTGCCTAAATGTTTGTTATCAAAAAAAAAACCTTTCGGAACTAGTCTGATGACCTTACTTGAAATGAGTTTTTTAAATTTAGCAGATTTTTTTTTTCGAGTTGTTGGTGTATGTATTTCATATGACGTTAGAAGTTAATAAGTAATATTTGGAGTAACAGAAGCTGAATATTCGGTAATAGGGACTAAATTTTCAGTTGTTATTGTTTATTGTCTCCTCAAATGTGGCGATGGTTGACTAGTACATGAATATGCACTTGAAGGAAATGAAGGTGTCCCGTCAGTAGGCCTAATTAAATTTTCAGATTCAGTAGCCGTTGGTCTGTCAGTTACACTTGATGACAAGAATTCACCGTTAGGAAACATGTTTTCATTTACCGGATATAACCCTGTAATAACAGCTAGTAGGAATGTTCACCGTACTATTTCTGTTATGTCATTAATTGAAGCTGGTTTACCAGTATTTCCTGGGTATCCATGCAGTCAATTATGGCAGTATTATAGTAGACCTTAAAGGGCCCATAAACTCACATTAAAGGGGCAACAAGTGGTTGCATTCTATGACTGGCTTTCGGGTTGACCAGTAAGAATATAACTGCATTGGCTTGGCTAGCATAACTAAATGTAATGCAATGTTGCGTGGTCTTTGAAGTTTTTTCGGTGGAAATTTCATACTGGTTACATACACGTACCCCCAGTATATATTATTATTGCTGCAACCATTGTAGCATTAGTAGGTACCTCTTTCAGTATTAGTCATGCTTTCTACTTGCTTGAGACCTTTAATAGCTTATATTTTTAAAGGAGAGTTAACTGTTGAAATATCTGTCTCATCACAATTCCATAAAATAAACGGTGATATTTCAGGATTATTATTTATAGCCTTCTTATGTTTAGAAAGAAATTGCCACATTGGATTTATTAAATGCAGTAGAGCGGGCTTAACTTGTTGCCTACGGTTTTCTTAAACACATCTAAGTAAAAAACCTTTTACGAAGATTACGAAGCCATTCTTTACCAGCCATCTTCATGTTCTAAAACTAAGCTAATTTCAAAACATTTTTTTAAAGTCAAGCTGTAATTAAAAATATGATGCATTGATTATATATTTTAAAAAAAGGTTCTGCTTCTTAGTGAACACTTTTTTGGTGCGATTGTTTGGCTTGTACTTTTAATAAGTCCTACCTGATGATTTAATAGGTTTAAAAAGTGTAGCTTTATCTAACCCACACTCTTTAGCTGCAGCATAAGTAGTGGGTTTCTTCTATACGACCATTTGTTTTGCCTTTTTCATTTTGTCTTGAAATTGTTCTTCTTTTTACTCCTTGGCAGATATAAAAAGACAAGGAAGAGTTAAAAACAGATTCCAAATTATTAATTTTATAAGTGTAATGCAGTAATTTTGTTAGTATCATTTGTTCTTTATTTGATGTAATTAGAGACTAATATACAAGCCTACATTTTCTTCACTTTTTCCTTATCTTCTTATAGGTCTTCTTGGATAATTTCATTATTGAATGTCGTTTTATAATATTTTATTTAATTTAAATTGATTTCATGGATTTCTTTGATAAATTTAACCAATCTAATTATGACAATTTTACTTTATTGAATATTATAATTTTATCTACAACAAAAGAGGTACTAAAACTGTCCTTCATGTGGTATGTGTAAGTTTAATATTGTTTCTTTTCAAAGCGCAGTCTCCCTCTGGAGGTTGCTGTCATAACCGCTATTTTTATATTCGAACTTGGTCCTCTTAACAAATAAGTCGATCTGCATTTAGACCAATCACGTAGATTCTTTAACCATGAATTCTACTTTCGACAAACATATCTTATTTCTTGAATCTTTTTCTGTATTATGAGTACATTTCACTACATTAAACACATTTATAGCATCATAATTAATTGATTATAATTAATCATTGTACAGAAGTTAATACTTTTTAGCCTAAAGGTATTTAATGTAAAAGCATGTTATACCTTAAACCGGTTTAATATACAATACTTCTACTAGGTTCAAGGTACACTAATTGGCCATTTGATGAAATTAGTTGGCTGCCGTCTTGTAGAATAGTTTAATGGCACCTTTCTGTATCTGTAATTGTAGCAAATAGATTGCTCAATATGCCCGTGTAATAATTTGAATTAAATGTTGAAGTGCAAATTAATGAGAAAAAGAAATAAGAATTTTGTTTAAAACTTACTTTTGGTGGCAGATTTTACTTTTTTTTTGTATAAAAACAGAAGGGTGCATCCACGTGGCAACAAACACCTTCACTGAATTGCTGGAGTCAAGCTAAAGTATTGAAAGGTTGTTGTTGCTAATATTCCACAGATTGCATTACAATCAGTATAGTTTTACGGTACATGTAGGTTTAAGGTGCAACACTCTCCCCTATATAGAAATATTAAATAACCTAACCCTAAATATCTTGCCACGATAATAAAATGACTTTGAAATAATAAGTTTTTTAAGTAAATAAAATTATATGTCATCCAGTTATATAGATTGTATGACTTTTCCAAGATACACAGAAGAACTTATGAAAAATTTATTAATATAGTATGAAAAATAGTCTTAGGACTTCATTTGAAAATTATTTATGTAAAATATTTTTATTTGCGTTCATGTCTCAGCTCCGTATAATAATATTGAAAATATATAACATTAAAAGGTACGTAGTCTAATTTACAAATTAAGGCTTCATTCATTAAGGCTCTATTTGTCTATTTATTTCTGCAGTATGATCATTGATTTTATTGGTCAAAGTTACCAAATATTAATATTTTTCCTCTTTTTCCTACACGTTACTAATTTATTATCAATATATTCTGTATATTTTGTGGACTTTTTCTAATCAAAAGATATTTCGTTTTTTTAGCGTTTATAGTAATTCCCATGTCAGTACTATTCATACTTAAGGATTCGATTATATGTTGTAACTGTTCTATACTCATTGCAATGACTACCGTGTCATCTGCATACCATAAGTTATTAATAAATTTTCAGTTAACGGTAGCTCCCGCCTTAAACTTATTTTAAGTGTTTTAAAAATTTCTTTAAAATATAAGTTAATCACAAAATTGGCTATAACACGCATCCCTGTCTACCTTCTCCATAGATCTTAATTTCTTTTGACTCTTGTGTATTAATTTGCAATACAGCTCTTTGATTCCAATATAATGTTTGGATTATCTTTATGATTTTACTGTCAATGTGCTTATTTATAAGTATTGTTTATGTGGGGATAAACGACAATTATATTCTACTAAAAATTACTTTTTATGTTATCTTATTTTTAAATTATTTTTCTGTTTTGATAAACTTGAAACTATTTTATTTTTTTTTTAAATAAATTTAAATTGGAAATTAAAACGACAAAACCTACGTTAAATGTTAATTTTATTACAATCAAATTATGGTTCAGTTCCATATAAATAATATTTAAGCTTTCTTCAAAACATGCAAAATGTGTTTAGAAGGTCGATCGAGTAAATAAAAGTAATCAAAATTTTATTGATTAGCATATATTTTTGATTAGTTTTGGTTAGTTTATGTGACAGGCTTAGAATACAGCTTTAAAAGTTGTTTTGAAGTTTTCCTATTCATATTCTATTTTAGTACAATATTTATTAGATTTTTCTCAACATATGATTCATTTGATAATCATTGACCTGAAAATAAATTTCAAAAGAATAAATTAATTATAATTGATTTGAAATTTTCAATATTAAAGCCAATTCTCTACCAAAAACGACAGCTGAACTTTCTGAATACCATTTAAAATAATTTTCTCCTGAAAACCTGAAAACAGCTAACAAAAAAAAAACGAATCTGTGATCTTTTCTAATAAACTGAAAAGCAGAAAGCATATCGAGATGATTTGAATGCAAACTACCCTAATCTTCATTCGCTCTTTGCCCAAAGTTTTCTATAAAATGAAAAGATTCAGGTAATAACTTGAGGGAGCGCAGAAAACTTTTTCGAAAGTTTCTGATTCAAATAAATGCATTCGTTTTCAACTGGAAGGTGGAAAAGTCCTATAAAAGATGAAAATGCAATTGAAAGATCTGCGTAAATTTTGTGGAAATAAATCGGCTAAATACAAGCATTAAATATATTAAACAGAGACGTCTTTAGTATTATAATACATACCCTTTAAAAGTACAATACACTGTTCTCGTCAATGGTGTACAAATAAGCCATCTAATAGAAATTTTTAAGAATATGTTTTTTAATTGTTTCTAAATAGAAGACATGGAAAAAACATCGAAACTAAACTAAGTCAAGCCTCCTTTTCTACACTATTCTAGTGTAATAGTAGGTACAGCCATTTGTAAAATAATTCGTCCAGAATCTCTGGATGTCACCTGACCAGCGAGTGTAGGGCCTATTTGACTGCGTTTATTACTGCTTGTCCTTCATTTCGTAACCTTTCTTGTCTAACTTTCATCCCACAATCGTGTTGGGTGTCTGGCAAATCTCAATTTGGCCTTGTAGTGAGTTCGGCAATATTGTCCACCTTTGACTTTCTAAACTCCTCTAGTAAATGACATCATTGCTACTCCTATGTAAAACTTTCGGTTAATCCGTGGGCGTTGATTTGCGTATAACTTGTTCACAACTGTCTTTTTGTTATGTATAGCCACATAACTTTCCCTATTAGCCGTTGAAATTCTTTTACCAAAGACGATAAGCTCCTTAACCACATCCTTTTGGAAATCCTATATAGATACAGGTCATACACTTTGCACCATTGCGATGCACTGTGTTGGGAATGGCAACGTTCCTTCTGAATCATTCCTGTACAGATTCCTACTAATTTTAGAGTTTCACCGCGCAGTCTTCGATCGGCTTAAAAAATATGCACAATTCTTAATAATTTGATGGCCTTTAGTGTTTCTCAAATACATAATTCTGTTCTTTAGTTTCTCACATTCTAATTCACTTGAAGGAAATTCATTTTCTACAATATTTACAATTTCCTTGTCTACAAGGCCCAGTTTCACGTGGTACGTTTTAAGATTTTCAACGGATAATTTTATGTACTTACGTAGTTTGAAAATAGCGTTTATCTCATTGTGAAACTTATATTTTATTTACCCCCTAGTAAAAGAACAATTCTTTTTTTTTGTTAATCACTCTAAGACAGTCCTAAAACTTCATCATTTAATGTCCGCATTTACATTTTTTATATGCCTGAGCTTATTCTTTAACCCATGACATTTAAACCAGAGAATTCGATATCCCAGTCTATCTGCAATAATAATTTTGCAATAAAATATTATTAAGATTAATATATCTGCAGTTCATTTAAGTTCCAAGTCGTTAGTAGGTCTCCGACCTACAAGGAAAAGTAATTACAAAATAAAGCAAAGAACATCGATAGAGAGAAGTCGGTCAGATAACTCAGCGGGCTGTGCGGCTGCCTCTCATTCGCTTCACTGTCGAATGGTTCAGTGGATGTGGGATCGAGCCCCAGCTCGGTGTACAGAAAACAAAAAGTCTAACGCAGCAGTTTAAAATTCTAGATGAATCTGCGGCTTAGACTAGAATATGCTGGGATCTGATCGGCCTATGGTGGAGCAGTACGGCAAGAGATAAGGGCTTGCGGCTCGGTGATACTCCTCCATAGATTCCTACCGGACGGGCGTAACGCCTAAAAAAACCGGATATGTATATATATATATATATATATATATATATATATATATATATACATCGATAGAAATAGACATACTAACATACATAGAACAAAAAAGACTAAAGTAGTATGGACATGTAGGAAGAAGTAGCGACAGCAGATGAATAAAGCGAATAACCGAATGGAGCCCCATAGAACGGAAGAAAAGATGACGATCCCAAAGATACTGGAAGAATAAAGTAGACGACGCCATGATTAAGAGAGGCCTAAAAGATGGAGAATGGGACAACAGAGAAAGATGGAAACGGTTGAGCGAGGGAAGGCAGTGAATACTGTAGAATCCCTGAATATATATATATATATATATATATATATATATATATATATATATATATATATATATATATATATATATATATATATCGACCTGAAAAAGGGAACGTTTCTTGATGGATGATGAAACCCTTTTTTCCTGACTAAGAAGCATATTACATATATCATTTCGAAATAGGTTATTACCTGATCTTAAAATTAAATAAATAACACATCTTCATAAATATATCTCTTATACAGTCACAAACAATAACGTCCTTTTTATTTCTCTTTACAATCAATCACAACACAAAGTAGCTTCTAGACTAGCGTCTCAAGAAACTTCTCCCTTTTAGGGTCGATGTATATTAAGTCGAAAACCACAGACGATACGTTAGCAAAAGTGTGCATTTGAAACACGCCATATTAACAATAGACCTTGTACCGGAACGTAAGTACTGCTTATAATATCTTTTTGATCCCTTACATTCAATAAAAAAACCACTCCCTGTTCATTCTTAATTTTAACTAACATAAATAATATTGGTTTTTTTTTATCATACCTACAGTAAGGTTTTGTTAAATTAGAAATATTATAATACGTAAATTTTTTTTAGCTTTGTAAGATTATACTTTACCGGCGACTTGATGAAGACCAGAAAACTGTAGTTGTCGAAACCCGTCGCCACTTACAAAATAAATAGATTGTAAGTAAGTCTGTAATTTGTTTCTTATACCCACTTTCTAATATATAAGTTACTATAAAATATATGAAAAAAAAATGAGTTAAAAGTTTTAGGTCCTTTAAGATTAATATTTTGTCAGTCAGATAGGCAAGCGGGCTGGGCGGCCGGTTTCTGATTCGCTTCACTGCAAATTGTTCAGTGGATGTGGGTTCGATCCTCAGCTCGGTGTATAAAAAACAAGAAGGCTAACGCAGCAGTTTAAAATTCTATATGAATCTGCGGCTTAGACTAGAATATATTATGCTGATCGGCCTATGGTGGAGCAGTACGGCAAAAGATAAGGGCTTGCGGCTCAGTGAGCGCAAAAAATTGAGCTCGCGTTCTACAACACAATCTCAAATCAAATTGTTTTTTGACTATTTCAAATGTAAATGATGTTTTCCGTCATATTTATAATTATAAATATATTAAATATTAATAAACATACTTCAGTAAGTGCAGAATTTATTTCTAATTTCAATCCATTAAAAACAAGTAGGAATTGGCATGTAAGATATCTTTACCTTATCATAAGGTAATGACGTTATAAAGAAGCACTCTCAATCACAATGCAAAAATCCGAAGACTTATTATTAATTTCCTTAAAATCAGCTAATTCACCTTATATTAATTAAGTACAAATAAATATGTTACTAAATTATTTAATAATAGTCAATCATTTCATAATCCTTCTCCGCGTCACTAATCACTAGTCACTAGTCACTAGTCACTAATTTTCAAAAACTTCCACTATTTGTTTAACTAAATCGCGACCTTGTCATCAATTTAATAAACTTCCCAAACTTTCACGTGTAATACAAATAAATATTTTTCACCGATAACACTTTTAACTTCTAACATGCTATTGCTTCATTAATTATCAAAACATACGTAGACGTTCTTCTTTTGGAGGTTATTGGACATGAGATGGGCATCGTGTGTCCCATCAAAGAGCTTAGAGGAATAATTTAATTGTTTTGTCTCATCTATGTAGTTAACTCTAGGCCTACAATTGTCTATTGGCCTACAGCGTAAATGATTAATAATGAGCGTAATTGTAGCTGTGTGTTCATAATTTAAAAATAAGAATAAATGGCGTGACAATATTTTGTCTCTACTTGCATGATTACTGATACTGATACTACATGACACACACTCACATAATACTATGCAGACAAGGAAATAAATATGCTCTGACTCCATATATGGTGAGATTTGTATTATTACTACTGTGTTCTCCAAAACCCGAGGTGTAACACCATCGTACCCAGGAAATATAAGGCACAAGACAAAATGTGTTGCTTAACAGATACCTGATAGAGCTGGCCAGCTTTGGGGATTATAGCCTTTGCACAATCTAGGCGCACTGTCGTGCCTGACAGTATTCAGCATTGCTTCTCAATTTGTGGGAATAAAATGAACACGAGATAAAAAGACTTTAGGTTTGAGACAGAATAAAAGTCAGACCTGAGTGATTTTTCTAAATCCATGAAAAATATAGGGAGAATTATAATACACGCAAACGCGTTCACGGATTTTCCATTTGTCCCAAATCAATCTTAATAATCAGGGTTTTAATCAAGATACTACAGGGTAACCTTTAGCACTTAAGAACCCAAAAATATTATATCGTTACAAAATATCAGCCGCAAAAGCCTACACTTTTTGATAAAGCACAGTATACATAATATATTTATACTCACTATAAAATAATAATGAGTTTCAAAGGTACATTACTGGTAACCTTGTTTAGAAATCGAATTGATAACTACTATTTACCACCTTATTCATTGATAAAGCTGTCTTGTCTAAAGCTGTCGTCATAACCAGCTCCATTAGCGTAACGACGGTGCACGAATAGCGAAACAGAAACTTTCCTCCGACCGAATCTCATCTTTACAAATGACCCTACATATTGCAACAAACTATTTTCCTCTTGCATTAAGTATTTAGGAAAAGAGAAGTTTACAGCCGAGTATGGGATAATGCTGTCGTTTCTTTGGTCGTTAAATTGTAGTGCAAAACTTTCAAAAAAGCTATAGTAAGAATATAAGCTGCTATTTGCACTTTGAGATAAGTACTCTACAAGTTGAACATCTTGCATGAATATTGATTTTCTGTGGAAATTTTAGGAGATTCTTAGCGGTATGGAAATTTTTAATAAAAAAAATAATTTGGAATTTTGTACTTTATATTCTAAATAAGTAGATGCATTTATAATAAATTTTTGCATGCAGTATACTTCATAGCAAAATCGGTCCAATACCATATCAAAAAAAAAAAAAATTGTTATATTCAATCGTTTCACTAATTAGCTGCTGTAATAGATCAGCTATCAACTGGTCAAAAATTCAACTAAAAATAAGACAATATACAATAAATGTCATAAGTCAAAGATATAACATTCATCGTGTTCTCTGTCCACACACAGAGTCCTGTAGATTTAATAATACACTGCAGTATGCAGCGTTGGCCACTCAAAAGAGACCATCCTGATATTTGGCAACATTCATATGATGTGTGATAATGCTAAAACAGGTCGACTTTTATTTTTTGGGGATCATCTTTTAACAACATAGATATCTGTCAATGTTTAAACTTCTCTTTTCCAGTATCCCAACCTTTAAATTAAGCATTGGAAACATACCAAGTAAGGCATATTGCTAGACATGTATTTCGCTGGAGAATTCATACATGCATATTTTTTTAATATTTACTCTATAATTGTGAAATAGTAGCAATTTATTGACGTGTTTAAATGTTTGTTTAATTTAAAGTGTTACGCCTTTGAGCTAAACGTAATGCCTATGTTTTATTAACATAAAAATTATTAGCAAACTTTATAAAATGTAACCTAAAAAAATGAACTAAATTTTAAAATAATAAATTAATATCTCTCTATCTTTTGACAAGGAACATTGTTTCGAGTCTGCCTCTTCTTCTCTGATCAATTAGTATGTCTATCAAGGAGCGATTTTCTAGCTGAGTCATTTTGCTCCAGTGTTTAAGTGTTAACAAGCGCTCCCAGTTATACAAATTCGTCTGAACTAGTGGCTGTGATTTGTGACGTACTTATTACTTTTTCCAGAGCCAGATTAGACAGTATACAGGAGAAAGGGTTTTCCCTGGCGCAGTCCGTTATTTGTTTTAAAAGGTTCATAGGCTGCTTTGTAATCTATAAATATGTGATAAGTATCAATGCCATATTTCAGTAATTTTTCCAAAATGTTTTTCAGGGTTGCAATCTAATGAATTGTCGATTTACTACCTCTAAAACCAGTCTAATATTACACTACTATCCGTTCTGCATATGGTGCCATACCGTGACATATTACTGTGGAAAATATTTTATAGACTGCAGTTAAAAGCGTAATAATTCCTCTGTGGTTAAAGCATTTAGACATATCTTTTTTTCGTATACGGTGCAAAGTATTCCAATCTTCTAATTATTTGGGAGGGATTGCTGTGTCTGTATTTCTTTTACAAGCTGCTGTAATGCCATTAGGGTATCATGGTCATCTTCTTTATATAATTCAGCTAGGAGATTGTCTATTCCGGGTGTGGAATTTATCTGTTCCCCTTACCTAATTTCTTTTGTCTGGCAAGTTTAATTAATTTAATATATCTTTCGTTGTTGTTAAAAGGTCACCATTCTAATTTCTGCATTGTCGTGTGACTGACTTGAATTCTTTACTATTGAGGTTTTCTATATATGTAAGCTCCTTATAAGTGATTTCGTTTCTTTTTTGTGTATCTCATTCTCTTTTTCTATTCTCTTTGTCTGGTTCTTCTCTACAGTTTTTTTAGTTCATAGGTAAGCTTCTTTCTGTAGGTTTCATTGTTTCTTTTGTTGCATTCTTGCATTCAACGTCAAACCGATGATTTTTACGGATAAAAATGTCTGTATCTATTTCATCTTTCGCTGCTACTTGAATATCTTTCTTTATTCTGGTCCAGTAGGAGTTTATATCTATCTGGCTTTCTTCATTTTATTATGATTCCTTAGCCTATTTTCCGAGTACCCTTCTAAAATAGTCGCATCTCTCAATTTTTTCTTTACTGGTATTTCCACCAGTGTCCATATAATTATAAAGTCACTGATTGAAATTACTAAAAACAATTTGGAGCATTTTAGGGGTTACTTGACTACAGTTATGTACTGTTCGTTATCTTAGTTCTTCCTATGAAGCTGGGATGGTCGTATAAATCTTGATTTTTAAATATGAAGAAGTCCAGGAGAGTTAAATTGGTGCATTATAAAATAAAGAGCAAGATCACGGATTTAACTCTTCTGGGCTTTTTCATATGAGGATATTTAAAAAGCAAGATTTATAATAACATTCAAGCTTTATTTATTAATTTAAAATTTAGTTCATTTTATTTACGTTACATTTTATAGAGCTCCCTAATACTTTTGTAAATTTTTTTTAATGTAGTTTTTTACACGACCGGAAATTAACACTAGCAAAACATAAGTGTATTTTTTTTTTCACAAGAATAGAGTTACAAAAGAAATCATAAATGCCTAAATTCTCCAGCATAATACCTATCTAATCTAATCTTACAGAGAAATTTTTTGGTAGGACCATACACCAAAAATTTGTAATTATAAATGCAATATTGCTGTCAGAATTATAGAATAAAGACTGCGATGAAAGTACTCACTTCAAGATAATGTTGCAGATCATAAAATGAGGCTTATTATAATTCCTACCATCTTTTATAAATTTAAATTATAAACATAGAAGAATCCCACCATTAAAGCTGATTAACAGAAAGTAGGAAGGGACGGCATGAAGTTAGCACAGATGTCATTGGATGTTCCTATATGATAAAATTAGCTTTTCTGTCAAGATAGAACAGAATATTTAGTCTACCAGACAGAAAGAGAGAGGGCGAATATTTATTGTACCAGACAGAAAGGGAGAGAAGAGAATGACAGAGAGCACTACCTATTTTTTTGATAGAAAATACTAAAAACTAAACTAGAAATAAAGGAATTATTAAATTAATAAAGATATTAAAACAAAATAATTATTTACATATAAATTAATAAAGATGTGACGTTTCTAACGTTAAACCTCTCTTTCTTTCTCTCTCCGTGGCGTTACAACCTTTCGTGTGTTTTAGCCGACTCGACAACATGCCTCCAATGTTTTCTGTCTTGAGCAACCTCCATCCAATTCTCCACGCCCATAGTGCTTAGGTCTCCTGCTACATTATCTCGCCACCGGAGACGAGGGCGTCCGCGTGGTCTCCTTCCAGTTGGGACTTCCTCCCACATCAGTCTTACTGTTCGTTCGTCAGAATGTCTTCTGAGGTGTCCTGCCCATTGGAGTCTTCTGGACTTTATTTCTTTTATGATGTTGGCGTCTGGGTAAATTTTTTCGAGCTCTTTGTTAGTTTTTATCCTATATTGTCCTGATGCTTCATCCAGCACAGGACCAAAGATCTTCCTTTCTTTCCCAAACACATAGTCTCTCTTCGTTTGCCTTTGTGATTGTCCACGTTTTGCTCCATACATCACAACGGGTCGTATGATTGTTTTATAGACCTGTATCTTCGTGTTAGTTGTTTCGATTATATAAGGTTTTCGAGGGCAAAAAGACATCTGTTGCCGGCCTGAATCCTGTTGTTTATTTCTTGTGATCCATTATTGTCTTTATTTATTGTTGTTCCAAGATACTTGAATTCTCTAACGCGCTCAAAGTTAAAGTCATCGATGGTGATATTCTGACCGATTCTGTCTCTGCTTTGGCTATTGCGGCTTATATACATATATTTCGTCTTGCTTTCGTTGATTTGGAGCCCCATCTTCTCTGCTTCCTTCTCGAACCTCACGAAAGTCTCCTTTATCCTTAATCGTGTGTTTTCTATTAGATCGATATCATCTGCAAATGCCAGTAGTAAGTTTGGTCCTTCTCGATGGAATACGGTATTAGGTTTTTCGATTCTTGCACTTCTGATTATGTGCTCCAGAGCTAAGTTGAAGAGTTGTTGAGAGAATATTGTTGTCCAACTCTTACTTTACATCGTAACCATTCCATACACATCCGTATCAACCTGACTAGGTTTTTTGGAAAGCCAAGTTCCTGCATCGCTATCCACAGTCTGTCCCTGCATACTGTATAAAATGATTGTTTAAAATCTATAAACATCTGATGAAGCTCACGATCAAACTCCCAGCATTTTTCCATTATCTATTTTATTGTGAATATCTGGTCAATGGTAGAGCGGTCCGGTCTAAATCCGCATTGTTAATCTCTAACGAATTTTTGTGTATATGTTTTGGTTCTCTCTAACAAGATGTTTGCAATTATTTTGTAGGTGGTGACGGTGGTGTTTAGGAGTGTTATTCCCCTGTAGTTAATACATTGCTTCTTGTTTCCTTTTTTGTGTATTGGTACAATAACCCCTTCTTTCCATTCATCTGGCATTTATAACGTTACACCTTATTTATAAATGACAATGGTTAAAATTGAGTTTTTTTTTCAAATCACAATGGAATTTTCGTTGAAGCGGGTATTTTGGATACTGTCGTATAACTATGTCCTTTTAAATTTTTATGTTGTGTAGTTAAATGATACTTTACAAGAGTCCTTGTGTAATTTTTGATAGGGTTCATTTCAAATATAGAGTTTTGTCTATGATAACCATTGCATTGCCTTTAATGCTAGTAATACTATTATGGACTTATCTTCTTTTAATATATTATATATCTTTTATGACCGAGGTCAAGTAAATCAATTATAAAATTTGCATTGTTTGCTGCTAAAAATTTATAGGTTAAAGATTATTTTCACAATTTTCGTTTCAGAATTTTTTAAAAATGTTTTTTGGGTTGGACATCGAAATGTTAAGAAAATAAAGATATTATTTTAATTAAAAAATAATCTGGTAATAAGATCTTAAAAATATCTTCAGATGACAACAAACCGTAAAGGTTAGCGGAAGTATTGGCTAAATTTCAGGGGTAACTTAGTTGTCTTAAAGCAACTCTTCTTCATTAAAAAATACGGAGAGTTAAAACAGACCAATTAAAACTTTAAAAAAATTCGTTGCTATTATCAGCCCTTTTTACCATTTATGGCAAAATATTGGTAATATCTTCGTATGATATTTGCGATTTTCTATTATTTTTTTATTTTTTTTTATCCATGTGTTATATTATTTGGAATTTTACTTTAGTAAATATAGACTATCCAACGCAGGTATTTCTAATTATTTTTAAAATGTAACTTCAGTTTCGACAGACACACAACATTATCAATATTAATTTTCTTCTTAATTTTATATTAGAATATATATTTAGAAAAATATATTTTATCTGACGTATTTGATGAGTTTATTATAATGAAAATCCAAAAATTTTTTTTTGTATACTAAGTATCCTCAATAAAATAAAAATGGAATATACGTTGTTGGTTGCATAGTACAAAATATATTTGAATATAATCGTTATAAGAGAATTTTTTTATACAGCATGATAAATTAACTTAAAACATCAATACAATATATTATATTTTGCACCTTGGATAATGCTTTTTATTATTTATGTTCATCGTACTTTTTTATAGAATATATCAGCCCTATCTTATGTCGTTTGGCGGAATTCCTCATCCCCTTCACGTTGTCGGTCCAATGGTTTCGACATCTTCCGCGATTATGCCCATCCAGAATCATCTTAAGGATCAGGTTTTTCAAAAAAGGTAAATACAAAAGTTTTATTATAAAAGCTGTAAAATATTTACAGTTGTTTCAACATTACCTAGCTAATTAAGCCAAAGGGTATGCTCAATATTTATTTACTACAATTTGAGCTCCAAATAAGCAAGTTTGAAATGACCAATATTTTAAACGATTTAAGTTTTTTGCAAGTGGAAATTGCTAAAATTATTATCTGTTGATTTATGTTTAATTAGGGCAGATATTGTATTTATATTAATCTCGTGTCACAATGTTTGTTTAAGCTAATATTCAAAAACCACTGAATCGATTGCAAGAAAAATTTTGTGGTCCAACTTAGAAGATACGATATTTTTTACCTCGATAATTGTTCCTTATTTTTTAATTGTAAATTTAAAATGTTTTATAAGTTGTTTTCATCTCTACAGTTTTAGTTCATTTGACGTCATTTTATAATATTTTATAATTACATATATAAAATATTATAAAATGACCTATGTTCTTATACCTTTTTTTATAATTTTTAAACCTTTTTTTTATAATAAATCGAGAACGACTAAATCGATTTGGTTTATTTTGGTTTTAAAATAATTATTTAAAGTCCTGGGAAGGTCTAATTGGTGAGAAAAGACGATGAAATTATAAGGAGCACAGTAGAAACATCGGTTTTATCATTTCCCATAACAACAGTTACATTATACCCTTATACAAAATGTTTTATGACTCTACTTCTACTACAGTGGTAGTTTATTTAAAGTGACGTTTAAAAAACTAACTTCACGTCTATTTCCTTTTTTGTTTTGGTTAAACTCGAGAAAATATAAGGAAATTGTCAAGAATATAGTAAAAGCAGTTTTATTTTCCATGCAAACAGTTATACTGACCTATATTAAATTTAATTATTTAATTTAAAATTTAATTTCCCATATTTATTGTAATCGTAATTGTCATATATTTTAAATGTAATTTATGATAATCTACAGTCGTTTAGTTGCGCCAAATGTAGACAACTTACAGTTGCTGATTCAGAAAATTGTTAGATGATGAGCGAACAGCACATTAAGTTCTGAAGTTGCCATTACACGTTTATAGCAAATAGAATGCAATATGCAACATTTAAAAAAGAAGTGTGAACGGCAAACTATTCGGTAATGTTGTATTACTATGTCTGGTGACATTCTACAGATATAACCGATTTTTCCCCTTTTTAAATATGCGGATGGGATTAATTCATGTTTACCACAATAATTTTTATGGCGAAATGTAGGAACAGTTCGATTGACGATTAAGGCCGTCCGTACATGAAGCTACTAAAAAGAAACTAAACTAGTTGGTAACTGGAATTACCAACTGTGACTCGCACACTACGCTACTGAAAACTTATAGAAACGAGTCACTTCTTGCCTGTACGAGTAGCTTTGTTATAGGGTGTTTAAATTTTAACCTTTATATTATATTACTGAGTGTTATTATCGCGTTAAAAATGTCTAGTGACTCAATTGATGGAGATATTATTTTTTATTATTACAATAGAAGACGTAAAATTCAGAAAAAAATGAGGTATTGGGTTCATCCCTACATTGCAAACAATATAAATTGTTTTTCCACTTCTTGCACTAATTTTATATTAAACGACTGTTCTACCGATTTCGCCATTTCGCGTGTAAACTTTAAAAATATCACAACAAACTAGAAACTAGTCACCAAGCGACCTGCACGTCCAGTCTACTGTCGACTGATCACTGATGCATTAGAGACCGGTTACAAACTAGTAGCGCTGTGTGCGGATACTCATTAAAATACATGGACAGTGACTAATAAGTAACTGATTGGTAACTAAAGTTACCAACTGGTTTCTTTTTAGTAGCTTCATGTGCGGACGGCCTAAGACTACCAGTGCAACATGATCTATCGGCGCAAATAGTTCCAAACATTTTCTAAATATTGAACAGAATAAAATAAAACTGCATCCAAATATATAATGCATCAAACTTCTAAATAATTTCTGCACTTTAGTTGAGGCAATACATGAAATAATTGTTAAGTTTCTTCCCAGCTATACTGAATAATTACTTGAATCATAATGGGCTGATTGAGCACGCAATTTTGGCGTCGAAAAATGTTAACGGTATTAAAATTAACTCACACAATTATTACCAGGTAATCTGATGACTTTAAATCAGTCGAAAGTATTGTGAATAAATACAAAGCCGTAAATTATCCAAAAAAAAATTAAATTCTTTGGATAACATGGATACAATATCGGTTATTGTATCGGATATTGTATCGGATATTGTATCCCTATAATACTAATTATGTTTCAAATACTTATAAAAGCAAAAATGTTTAGTTCATATAAAATTTTAATATTCAGTGAACAACGTAAACGACACGCTACTGTGTGTGTAGTGAACATCTAGACTGATTAAATATCTCGCTTTAACTTGCTTCCTAGATTATCTACTGTTCTTTTCTACTGGTCAGTATTAATTGTTATGTTGTACTAGACGCTTTAACAAGTTTTTAATTATATGAATATTTGACTGTATGTGAATTAATAGTATAGAAGTTCATAAATTATCTATAATCACAATTTGACATTAAAGTTTTTTTTTAATAATTGCCTAGAGCTTACAACAATATTATATTAATTGCCACCCGCAAGACTTGAGTCATTTGAGATGATTTTATTGAACAAACTTAAAAAAGGAGTGGTAAAGGGTCATATATTGCTGTAGGTATTTTAGCTTATTTACTAGTCTGATGAAGGTTGTGGACTCAGTTTTTATTGTAACTACCATTACTTTTCCTTAATTACTGGTAGGGACTTTATTACGGTAGGGACCGACCAATACGTTTCTGTAATTGTGAAGATTCTGCTACGATATAAAAATGTCGGAGGTTTATATAATTCAAAAATACTTTTTTACGATATATCGTAAAATCTAATAATTTATTTATTACAGTAAGCTCCTTGCTGTTCCAGAATATCATAAGTAATAATGCCCCTAATTATAGAACCATTGTAATATATAAGTTGCAGGATTATGTGGTTTATCTACAAACATGCTCAATAAATACTAGTCCTTTGAATACTACTAAATAACGTCTTCATAACGAACAACAACGGACGGATATGTGAACTAGTAAAAAATCTAAGAAACGACTCGGCTGCACTACCAGACCAGAATCAACGTTTACTTGGACCATATAGATAGCGATTTATTACAAATTGTTAGACTTAAAATCCGAAAATGAGAGAAAACATGTCAGGAGTTCTTAATGAAAAGGAAAGGTTCCTGGACACAGTCTTTACTTAAGAGACTATAAAAATCTTTCCAACATACGAAAGAAAAGTGACTGATCCAGACACCACTATAAAGACGGAAGAGATATTTCAGACTTGTTACTAATCATATATACCACTAATCATATATAATACTATACCACTTTTACAAAGTGTTTAAAAAGCTTGTTTAGATTAAAATTTTTCAAATTATAGTCGAGAATATTATCTAACCACAAACTGGATAAAAAACGCTAAAGTGTTGCTGCAAACAGGTTGTGGAACTTTAGAAACATAAAAAACTAATAATCACTGAAGCATTTATTATCTCTCTGCAGATTATAACATTATAAATAATCTCAAAGTCTTTGCGAACGTATAGTATCTTACTTGAACTTTTGTTTTTAAGCAACAGTTACGGGTATACAGTAGGACATTAAATTTTGCTTACCATGCAAGCATAATAGTTAACGGAGAAACCAAAGGTACGATTTATCTCAACGAAGTGTTTTTTTTATTTACTATATAGTGTATTTACCAATGACCTGCCTAATGTATCAACTACCAGAATATATAAATATGCGAATTGTATGGCTATATACAGGAATTATATCAAGAAGAATGTGTATAGGATCAGATAAAAACGAACCTACCGGTCCTAGACCTAGAACAACCATTTTGGTATTATGATGAAAACCACCTTAAAGTGACTCCTGATACAACCCAGGTTTATTTGTTTTACTTGTGCAATAAAGAGGTTAAGAGCTGAATGTACCACTCTGAAGGCTAAAGTTAAGAAGCACAGCCGCATGTATTGGAAAAATCAGACATAGTAAGATTAAAGCAGATAACAGAGCTAAGTCACCCGATATATAGTTATATTGGTTACACTGCTAAATTAAATAATTCAGAACAGATGCAGTATACAGTGGAAAGAAAGCGTACCAGACAACATTTTCGTAAAGTTTAACGTATCTCTCACATTTGAACATGAGCAATATTACACCAATTGGTGAACTCATTAGGGTGGGGTGTAAACCTGTAGGAGTATCAAATTCATGTGTAGGTATGTTATTAATAACATATGAAGATCTTTTTGCTTCAAACTATTAGTCCAAGCAAGTTATTTATAAATTATTATAAATATTTGTGGTGAAATAAAATATAAATTTATGAGAAGAGTGACCCAGATGTAAAAAATAACACTTTAAAAAACAAGAAATTTCCAAATTTCTAGGATTTGCAGTTAACCGATAAAGTATAAAAGGAATTAATAAAAATAAATAAAAACAAAATTTGTCTAAAACAAATGTAGCGAATTTAAACATACTACTAAGATTTACTTGAGATAAATTTAGTGTTGAATTTGATTAAATACAAAATTCTAATATGAGAACCGTTTATAAAGATCAGCTGTAAAATTTCTATATTTAACATATTTCAATGGCGGAGAAATGCCTTTGTTAAATTTAGCGAACTTTGTTAACCAAATTTAATACAATAAGGTGTTTAAAACGATCAATATAATAAGGCCCTAAATCCTTCAAAAGCAATCACTTGCTTCGATTTTACGACCTAGTACCGAAATAAGCCTTGCAGCAAATTCATTTGAATCCGAATTATTACAACCTCATACATAATTCAACTTTTAATACACTTAATTCATTAATTTGTATTCATCAACACCCTGTCAAGATTGATTATGAAAGATAGAGTGGATTGAGCGAACATGGAGCTGCCGCAAGCAAAGAGCGGGAGAAGTAGCTGTGAAATTAAGCTGTTCACGGACTTGTTGCTGGCTATGTGTTTTGCAAATTCTATCAATCATTTTGTTTTTCGTTCGTCGACATATAAATCATTAAAAATTATTTCTGTTTTCAGATATTTCAAGTTTTTTAGAAGTATAGTTTGGTTTTTTATTTCAGCATCATATCGCTGTTCTCAATACATTTTATTACAATTATAAAAGTCGTGGACGCAAAATTTAGGAAAAATACTAATTTTCTTTTTAGAGGCTGCTTTAAAAATCCATTAACGAGAGAAGTCTAACATCATATTGTGGTCCAGGGTGATGTGGTTGAGTTTGATATTATCTATTTCATTCTAATATTGTAATAAAACCATTGCTATTTGGCACATATTGAACAATTTATATATTAATAATAATTGTATTTCCATTTATCTTCTATTTTATTTAATTATTTGATTTTTTAATTTAAGTTATATTTAGTATTATTATTATTTACTATTTTTTCTATTACTTTAAAGTTATATTTGAAGTATACATTCTCGCAATAAGTAGTCTGAGATCAAGCCATTGTCCATTACTTCTTCTTTGGCGGAAAAAGGGTATATAGTAATAAAAACAAAATAATTGTCGTGTAAAACCATTAGTCAGCAAAAGGAGGATTTTTGTCAAGGTTGCAAGCCTATAAAGAAAAGTGAAAAGTTGTAGCACTTACTACACACTACCAGAGCCCAAAAAGAGAGCCATTCAGGGCGTTGATGCCCTACATTGGAGGATGTCTGGCCAGGCAGCGAGCTTGCTGTTCTCTGAGACTGAAGAAGGAGCTATCGTCACACACGCACATATACATACACATATTCAACTTTATCCCTAACGATCATATGTGTACCATTATACAGTGTTACCCACATTTTCGAATATTAATCCTGTCACTTTTAAAAACAGGCTTTTCCTCTACCCGTCCCCAACGTGTAACTTACGATGGATAGGTTTGTGAACTGATAGTTACTTTGAGTGTCATGGGTTTCTCTGTAACATTTCCTTTTTTCTTAAATCTGGTTATGCTACCCAACTGTAGCACTAAATACAGCTTTCTCCCTTATGCTTCTGCTAGAGATAACATGACTACGGAAATTAAGTTTCTAAAAAAAGTGTGTACAAAGTTAGTCATCCGCCAAATTGACAAAATTATTAATGTTATTCTTCTCGCCGGCTGAGCACCCGAAAGGCCTCGTCATCGAGCGCATTATTGTCGCACATGACAAGACTCATTGTGTGTATTTGTGAGTGCAAAACCGGATCAGAATTCACTAGATATACATATTGGGGGCATACTGGCTCTACTAGAAGATGTTTTTGGTGAGAAATGCTTTTCTTTCTATCATAGTCACATGTTCCGTTTTGGTCTTATTGTATTTTGCTAAGTTCCGACTATGCGATTGCATAATCCAGAATTATTCTATAACCAAATGCTGCACATATGCTATGCTTGCTGCTTACTTCATATTTTGTCAACTTACAGCTATTCGACTCCACAACCCACTGTCTTACTGACTTGCAGTATGATAATACCTGTTTCGCCGTACTAGCCTATAACTTGGCACTACACTTTTGGTCTACTTGCCGTCTACCTTCCTACTGAGTGGAGCAACGGCACTGCTTTTTTTGTGTTTTTTTTTTACTTCTACAACTGCTTCTGCTTGACTATTGTGTAGCTATCTCAGAGTTTATTAGTCCTGACGGTCCTTGCCATATCCGGCTATTTATTGCTTCTGCCGTCTGTACACCATCCTTACATTCTCATCAGAGTCTGTCAACTCTCTTAGTGTTCTCTTGGGATAGTTTTTTAGCTCGTTGAATATTTCGTATGCTTTCTCGTCCATCATTCGTAGAATCCTTCTTTGTCGTAAGTCCCTAAATATGTACCTCAACGCTACGTACTTAGGTAACCCCAGAGTTCTGTTTTTTTCTACACTGTTAAGTTTTAAAGTAAATAACAAGTATACTTTTTTTTGTAATGTTTAAATAATGTATCTTTAACATTTTTAATCACAAACACCGGTAACTTAAAGAGTAAAAAAGTTAAGTTCAAATGTTTGCCACATATGCGACATATGTGGCGCCCTCTTTCAGCTACATTAAAGTATGCATCAAATTATGATTTCTAATGTTCAATAGTACCCAGTTATGAATTTTTATACATAAATGTTCATAAACATAAAAGTTATAGCGAAAATTAAAATTTTAAATTTCCAATTTAACACCTTTATCTTTCTTAATATTACCATTTTATTAAAGCAATTTGGCTTAAATCGTAATATTTTAAAGTGTAGAATCTACGGTTTCTTTTTCTACAATTAGTTAAGGACCACCTAGTACTATGTTTTTAAAACAATAGTATATAGGCGCTTTTAGTACAAGAGTCAATAGCAATTACCAGAATTGATAAATGATGGACGATGTGCGCCGAAATGCGTATTAGGTCCAATCTAGCGATCAATCCAATCGGCGACACAATACTTTTTTTTTTTTAAATTTGCCATATTAATTTATAAGTTATCTTTTTACTTTTTAAAAATAAATAAGTAAGTTTACTAATATAGCGAAATATACCTGTAGAACTCTACTGTTTTTAAAAAGCGATTACCGTTTATTGCCGTCTTCAATGGGGCAACCATAACAGGTTTAACTAATACAGATATATACAGATATATACAGATTTATACAGATATATATACAGATATATACAGATATATACAGATTTATACAGATATATATACAGATATATACAGATATATACAGATATATACAGATATATACAGATACATACAGATTTAACACAATTTACCTGACTTAGCACTTTCAGAAATACTAGATAGTAGACAGCTGTAAATATCTTGTATGTAGTATAACTAACGATGACAACTGCGAAGCAGACGTTAGGAGATAAGTTATTATGTTAAAAAAATGGGATGATACGCCTAGCTAAAGTTATGAAAGACAGATCTATCTTTTAAAAAATCAAGATAAGATTGGTAAACACACTTATAGTCTCGATATTTTTATATGGGTCAGAAACTTGGACTATTCGCGCACACGAGCGCTAGAAAATAGATGCCTTTGAGCTGCGGTGTTGGAGAAGAAAACAGCATAAAGGATGGACAGTCTATCGGACAAACGTTTTCATTCTTAAGAACTACTATTTAAGTGGTTTTTAGCATTTTTTTCTAATAAATAAATTAAGTAGTAGCTAATTTATCGTAATGCAGGCTTCTGTATTACACAAGGTATTGTGACATATCGAAAATACATATGACAACTCAGAAAACAAGAGTGAAATTTTTTTTTTCGTTATTGGTACGTTATTAGTGACAGGTCAATAAGCTTATTGTTTTATATTAATATTTATTGTAAATATTTTTTTATTTTTAGTACTAAACTTTAAATCTTGTTTTATAAATTATATTTTGTTGATAATGTAAAGTATATATACATAGTTAACTATGGACATCTAAGCGAATTACTTATGAGTTTGTATCAAAATAATTTATATCAAAACT
Source organism: Diabrotica balteata (assembly GCA_918026665.1). Lineage (NCBI taxonomy): Eukaryota > Metazoa > Arthropoda > Insecta > Coleoptera > Chrysomelidae > Diabrotica > Diabrotica balteata. The sequence continues at coordinate 80,526,040 of OU898277.1, read as the reverse complement.
TTATCTTCCTTATCTATATTATCTCTTTTCTATTGCTTTAAAATATGTAATACATACATCAATAAAATATTATCTTTTTGCCAAAATTACGCAGTAGCTTCGTCTATATCATTTTCATTAAACGATAGCAGCTAAAGATACTTTTAAAGCAAAAAAAATATACTCTTCTACTATATTGACATTTCACAACTTGTGTTGAGTTGCCAGTTTATTAAAACAACAAAGAAAAAATTGAATGAATGCGTTGATTGATGTGCTAATGCGTTGCCAACAAAAATAGATTGTATAACGTTTTGTCACTGTATAGATTAAATTAGAAGTTTGTGGAATAAAAAGAAATTACTAACTTCCACCAGACTAAAAAGTCAATTAAAATTGTTAAAAATTAGTCGATTGAAAAAGAATTTCATTTCATACACATTTCAATAATATAGCGATTTGTTTATGTTGGTTTGAAGCTTTGATCATTAAAGCAATTTAAAGCAAGTTTAGAATGGGAAACGGAAGTCATCGGAGTTTTTGTTTATTAGTGACAGATATATTATTAGTGACAGATATATTATCTATAAATTTTGGTTGATGTCTGACTGATATTAAAAGACTGAGACGCCACAAAGGGATTAACAATAAAATAATAATAATTTGACTATATATATATAATATATATATATATAAATATATATATATATATAATATATATATATATATATATATATATATATATATATATATATATATATATATATATATATAGATATATATATCCGAAGCAGTCCGAAGGTTCGCCTAGTAGCAGTGAGTAGCAGGAGTGAGGGGAGTAGGCAGATTGAGACCCCGAACTCGAACCGAACCGTATCCCTCTTGAAAATGGCTCCAAAAAGGGGAGCCGAAATGTCAAGCATTAAATTCTCAACGCGGAGAACCTAGTGATTTTCATATATATATATATATATATATATATATATATATATATATATATATATATATATATATATATATTATATATATCGTACATCTAATACAATAGTGCAACAACTGCAAAAAATTATAATTTTGAGATAGGGCTTTAAAAAGGTTGCCTGTATAATACTATAATGTTTTTATTAATTCTAATTTATTGTTCTCGTTTTAATTTATTATCAATTTATTAAACCACTGTACAACAATTTATTTGACTAATAATGACATAATTTATCTATACGTGTGACATTTTAAACGCGAGCGCGAGCTTCTTTTGACTGGTTGCCCCCAATTAAAATCCCGTTAATTATATCCAATACCGCTAGAATAGAAAAGTCGATCGCCCTCTCGTCTGGTGAATTCGGAGGGTCGGGCCGTCGGCTGCATTCTTGATACCTGAAGTTGCTATAGATAAATTCGTGAATAAACAGAATATTAGTAATAAATATGTTTACTATTTTTAATATGACTCATATATTTTTTTACGTAACATTGCGCCCCTCTTAAAAGATGGTTCCTCCTGGAACCTTGTATGGAGTGGAACTGAAACGGCATGGTATCGGCAACTGGACCCTCTTTTTACCGTTTTCTCTCCGAACCAGTAAATATGCGGATTGCAACAAACTAACACCTGGACTTCGGTGTCTTTAAATATTTCCCCCACCATATTTCTGATAACCCTCCAATCTAATTGGCGTCACTCCAACTTTGGCAATGCTAACTTTTGCACGTCGGACTCTAGTATGTGCTCTCTCAATTGAAGTAAGGCTTCCCATACGTCTCGGTCACGGGCAGTGTCTTTTGTTACCAGATAGAAAAGGTAACGTGATGCATCTTGGAGTTTGAAGGCTTTTGCGGGAGCTGGCACTTGGCATTGAAGTTTTGCAACTCTACCGAACTTCCTTCGAAAGACGGATGCCAACCCTGGTGCGTCTATAATACTGGCTGGGATGGTAAGGGTCAGTGAGTAGTCATCGCGAAGCGCGAGTAGATCTTGCCTTTCTTCAGTGGTAACACAATGTCTTGCTTTACCGGTACCTCAATAGGCACCCATGAATTCCTCAAACGTGAGGTCAGACACATCTTGGACTTGGTTTACTTCCACTCTTCATCTACGTCGTGGTCACCTTCAAAAGACGCCAGCCAGTTATGGTGTACTATCATCGGCTTTCCTCTCGGAATCTTGCTTATTCGGTAAATGACATCATTGATCTTCTCCATAATAAGGTATGGACCTTTTCAAAACTGCTACAACTTGGGAGAATAACCTTTTTGCTTTTTGGGATTATAGAGCCAGACTTTGTCGTTCTTCTTAATACACCCCTTTTCGACTTGCGTATCGTACCGTTTCTTCATTCGGTCACAGGCGATCTGGAGATGGGAAAGGTCCAACTCGTGTACATCGTCCATTCTTCTTCGTAAATTGATCACATAATCTTCACCTGCTGGTCCAACTCGTGTACATCGTCCATTCTTCTTCGTAATTTGATCACATAATCTTCACCTGCTGGTCCAACTCGTGTACATCGTCCATTCTTCTTCGTAAGTTGATCACATAATCTTCACCTGCTACATCTTCTCCAGGTGGACACCCAAACTCTAGATCGCAACGTAGTCGCATCTCGCGTCCGAATAGGACTCTGACTGGTGTCTGGCCTGTGGATTCCTGATGGACTGTCCTGTAACTGACGAAGTACTTCGGCTATTTTCGGCTCCAAAGGCACTCCAAATAGGCTAATATATTCTTGGCTAATATATATCAACTTATCTGCAACGGTGGCGGCCTTCTGGTCTGGAAGTGTGTTAATCTCGACCCACTTAGTAAAGTAATCCATTACTAACAACATGTACTTGTCTCCATTTTCACTTTCTGAAATGACCTAGTAATGTCTAAAGCTATTCTTTCAAACAATCTTCCAACATTATATTGTCTCAAGGGAGGTCTCCTTTATCGATAAGGCCCGTTACTCGTAGCACAAATAGTACATTTCTTACACCAGTCTTTTACATCGTCGGAAGTGTTCATGCAATAAAACCATTCTTGAATTCGCTGAAGGGTCTTATTTACACCAAAATGCCCTCCTGATTGACTGTCGTATAACTGACGAAGTACTTCGGCTATTTTACTCTTTGGGATCAACTGTCTTCTCTTCTCTGTACCGTCATCATTTTCCAGGACTCGTTTGAGCAAGTCGTCTTCCATGATAAACGAGTCCCACTGGGTCCAATACGTCTTAATGACTGAGCATAGGTTTGATATTTCTTGCCAAGGTAGTCGACGGTTTTGCTCTTTCCATTTTAGAATTTTCAGTACAACTGGATCTCTCTCTTGTTCTTCCCTGATCTTGGTAGACGTCCAGTCGTCGTTGACCATCGTCGTTCTTAGCACTGCTGCTTCCTTGGATTCCGTTTTGTTGCAGTAGGAACACTCTGCTAGTCATGGCCTTCTGAAAAGAGAATTAGCGTTTTGGTGGCCAACTCCGGTCCGGTGCTCAATCTTGAAATCGTATGTTTGGAGTCGTTCGATCCACCTGATTGTCTGACCCTCTGGATTCTTAAGCTGCATCAACCACTTGGGCGGCATGGTCGGTTCGGATTAAAAACTTCCTTTCATAGAGGTATTGATAGAAGTGCTCTACTGATTTCACTACTGCCAGAAGTTCTCTTTTCGTGATGCAATAATTCTGCTCAGGTTTTGAGAGCACTTTACCAAAATATCCAAGGACTCTTTCCTGGCCTCCTTGACTCTGAGACAGCACTCCTTCAATTTCCACATTACTTGCATCTGTATATAAGATGAACTCTTAGCGATATCCGCAAATGGCTTAGCGATATCCGCAAACTTAAGTAGTTTAATAAACCTCCAGTAGTAGGTACATAGTCGCAGAAAACTTCTCACTTGATGTTTGTCTGAAGATTGTGTTATCTTCCGTTTTAAAAACTCTTGTATCAAGAAAGGGTACCGAAAAGTTTGACTCCTGAGATAGTTCTCGGAAAGAACCGGGTTGAGTGACTCGACACTGAGAAGTAGGCAGATTGAGACCTTCTATTTATTAATTTTTATTTTTCTCTTTGGCTGAGACGAAGAAGTATGACAATATATATATATATATATATATATATATATATATATATATATATATATATATATAACCTAGAGACCATTATAAGAACTCACCACTCGTCTGAGTCATCCTTATATATATATATATATATATATATATATATATATATATATATATATATATATATATGAAACTTAGAGCTAAGATTAATAATTACAATAATTAATACTAAACTCACCAGTCTTCCGGGTTGAACCGCGTCGATATTCATTTTGCCGAGCTTTCGACATCCTCTCTGATGTCTTCCTCAGGGCTTCCGAGGTCTCAGTCTCCCGAGCCCCCAGACACTACTACACTGTTCACTAATCACTGCATTGTCACTACTGTTTATAATATATATATATATATATATATATATATATATATATATATATATATATATATATATATATATACATATATATATATATATATATATATATATATATATATATATATATTTTGTCACACTTCTTCTTCTTAGTTCTCAGGAAAAACCGCGTTGAGTGACTCGACACTGAGGAGTAGGCAGATTGATACGCCAGTGCCGAGAGACAGTTCTTGTATTTATTATACAGAACACGGTACTGGTAAGTCTCGAGTAAGGGGAGTAGGCAGATTTAGAACCTGAACTCGTACAGAACCGTATCACTCTTGATAATGGCTCCAAAATGGGACCCGAAAAGTTGAGTCAAACAAATTCTCAACGCGGTTCTTCCCGAAAACTACCTAATCTTCCATTCATCTGACCGCGGAAATTTATCCGCGGTCAGATGAATGGAGAATGAAGAATATATATATATATATATATATATATATATATATATATATATATATATATATATATATATTCTCATGTAGCCCATCTCTATATACAAGTAACAACTTAAGCTCAAGAGGCTACCCCAAATTCAATATTCGATCTCACCAAATGTACAATTGGATTTAAAAAAAGAAAATAGAATATAAAACCAATTTAACCAATAAAGTTTTATTGCTAAATGTACAGCTCAAAATTGAGGTTTGCTGGTCGGTCGCATAAAATCTTCCCTGAGAAAATCCTTTCTAAACGTATTCGCGATCTCTCCCTATCTCACGAAAATGTTTTTTCAATGCTCTGACAATAAAACAAAAAACACGAAATCCCTATAAGTCCCTGGATTTTGTCAATCTTTTACTTTTGCAGTTCTGTTTCTGAAAATATTTTTTAGTTCTTTCGCGACAATTTTTGTTATAGTGAAGCGGATTGGTAAAGTTTTAATTAGATTAATTCAAAATTAATTAATAATTAATTAATTAGATTCAAAATCTGAATAATATAATTATATGATGAAAATTTTGGAAAAAAAAATTGGCTTTAACAGCTTAGTTACTTATAAATGATAATATTAACACCGCAAATCAGTGTCCAGCAGCAAATACTTTATTGTGAGTGTAAACTAATTCGACGGATGGATAAGTAATATGACTTGTAACGCTCATTCATTGTTAACTAGAAGCCAAAGGCTTGTAGCGCTCTCTGATCTATAGCATTGGTATATTACATTTAGGATGTTATTATTATCTAGAATGTTCATATTTATATTTAGACGAATTGCACCTCCTGTAACATAGTAATACAGCACTAAAGGACTATCACCATCAAAATTATCCAGCCTTTTGCGTCCAAAGTTGAACATAGGTCTTCCTTTATTTCTTCCAGTTCTGTCGGTCTTGTGCTTCCTGCAGCCTATTCCCAGCGATTGGTTCAAAGTCGTCTATCCATCATGTAAGTGGTTTAACTTTGGTTCTTCTATCAGTTCGTGGTCTCTACACTGTAATTTTTTAGGCCCACCTATCTTTACCCATTCTGGCCACTGGCCCAACCAGTTGCACTTTAGCCATGCTATATGCTCTATGACATCTCTGACGCCTGTCCTTCTTATCTCTGTATTTCTAACCCTGTCTCTGAGAGTTAGTCCAAGTAGCATAAATCTCGAAGAACCAGCGACCAATAGCTCGCAAAATCGTGGATTAGTAATACTTTAACAAAATTAAAAATAGAACAATTAAAATAAGATTTCCGGTAAAAATAGTTTTAATAAATAATTTAATAATTTACATAAATATATAGCCGTATCGGATTTGCCAACAAATCACTCGTTTGAATGATAATAAAATACATAAATGTTCATATTAAGTGTTATTAAAACGAAATAAGAGGGGTTTATAAAGCAAAAACGTTTAGTTGTATATCTGGCAACCCTGTAGTTTTTCGGATTGACATTTACGAAATATTGACACAAAACTGCTGATTTTCTTTTGGATTAAAAAATAATTTTATGTGCTTACATATTAGATGCACTAACATTGAACTTTTTTTTAATGTCATATTGCCAGATTCCATTAAGAGCCTATGTAGGTATTCATTGAATTCTAACAGGCAATGGTGAGGAAAATCTTTTTTGGACAGCTACGTCACGGAACAAGACACCCTGACATCTTTTGGCCGAGAAGGATACTAGGCCAAAAGATCCCAGGGTAGTGCCGGATGAACCGTGTTCCGGCTAAAATCTTAACCACCGTTCCAGAGAGGTGGTCTTGCCACTCAAGAAACAACTAAAATAAAAAACTAAAAATTTATAAATAACCATACCTATTACCGTAAATCAGAAAATTTTTTAGGCGTTAGGTCATTAACTAATAAATAATATTAACCATAAATTTCGGTTCCCTGGTTCAATTTCCTTCTCTGTCCTCCTACTCCTTTTTCTTCATCACCTCAGAAATCAGACAGTCTCTCCATTCTTTCTCTCTTCTCAACATTATGTTTACATGTTTCTTTCATCTAGCCTAAAACCCATTCGCCTCTCGAAATTTCCTATCTCATTTGCCCATCTCTGGCAGTTAAAAATGTGGGCGGGAGCGTATGGCACCCCACAAACAGTACAGTCTGCCGAGGCAGATTTGCCCATTCTATTTGAGAAGGTAACATTTCATTATATTTATATACCACTACAGATAATGTAGTTAACTCTCTAAAAAATAAAATTTACTTAAAATCTGCTTCTATTTGAGGCTAAGGCTAAGGAGGGAGTTTGGCTAGCGTGCTTCTATTTAGGACGACAAAGACTTAGTTACTTAAGGGTAGTTAGGTTAGAATAGTTTAAATGTTAAAAACTGACATGCGCAGAAGATATAATACAACAGGAATAAGGTATGCTATGCTGATCGTAGTTCTTTATTAATTTAGTTACACGGGAAATTCAAATATTTTAATTATTATTGTTTATTTATTACACAAACTGTTGTAGAAAGAACAAGTTATTTTTTACAATAAATGTAGATTATATCATAAAAATTGACAGTTAAAGCATAACTCTAACTTCTTCATCAATATACTATTAAGTATCTTACAATAGTGAAATAATTATTTTTAATTCCTTTATTTTTTTTTTTTTCAGGTAAAACGATTTATTACCGTTTTAGAGTAAGTAAGTTTATTGTATGTATAACTAATAATTTTTTATTTAATTTATTTCATTAAATAGTAATACACGTTTGGTGTTTGTAGTAAAGGTAATTTTGTTGTCATATGAGGCTGCATATTTTTATTTTTTTTTTCTTAGTATTCTTGGCAATCAATCAGAATATGCTTCACCGTCAAAACAGAGAAATGTTCCTGCAGGTTGGCGAAGATTCTTGTTTTTTTATTAAGAATGTGTTAGTACAGTATGTCCAATTTTTAGGCAATTAATTAATATTTGGTTTCTTTTATTTATTGGCTTATTCAAGATGGTGTCTATATGATGAGATATTTCATTTATTGTCGTTTCTAGTGGTGTTGCTCTATATTCATACATTAAGCTTTAGTTAGGTTTTTAAGCCCTGTGTTAGGATATTTTTAGTTTATCGACTTGTATCTGCTAGGTTGTTCACTTTTTTATTTTTGTTTATTCCTACATGAGAAGGTACGTAGCTACCTAACTGGTACTACTTTTTGAGATGATTGAAATATACTGAAGACATTTTTTTTTGTGTCCGAATGATTTGATTTGTAAGGTATATTTGTATTACACCTAATAGGACATTTAATTGGCCTATGATAATGATACCTTCCTCCTTACTACTCGTTTTGAAAAAAATTAAAGCTCCTAAAATGGCTACATTTTCTGTGAGAATACAGCTGCTTATATGTATGGATACATTGTGACAAACATGTTTACAGTGGTAGGCCGCAGCATATTCGTCACGAGTTTATAGTCACAATAAGGGTAATAAGATATAACTTCGAGGTACAATTGTTTGATTATATTCAAATTTGTAGTTGATGTCGAATATTTTATGAGGGTTAAATCAGTGATAATAGTTTTTCCTAAATATTTCTTAGCCTTTTCTTGTCCATTTTTGGACATAGGCCTCTCCCAAATCCTTCCATCAATCTCTATTCTGAGCAGCATACTTCCAATTTGTTTGAACTATTTTTGTTATGTCGTTGACCTATCTCATCTGTGGCATTCCTCTTCTTCGTATACCTTTGTAAAATGTTCATTGTTGTATTGTGCCGTTCCAACGTTGTTCTTTTTGTCTTGCAGTGCGAACATTTGAGTTTGGCAATTTTTATTGTGATATCCTCAACTTTTGTTTTTGATCTTGCCCAGTCGTTTCTTTTTTTATCTCACAGTCGTATACCCAATACCAAATCCAATACTTTTACTGCAAATTGGAGAGGCTATGTAATATTTTTTGTTCTGATATTTTCTTAGTATAGTTTAAGGATAATTCTTGGCTTCCTGGTGATTGTTTCAGATCTTCTGCAGTATACTGTAACCTGTTTTTTTTTTATTATCTAAGGTCAGATTTAACATTTTTGTATATTTTGCAGAAATTTTAAATTGAATTAATAGGTATGCTTCTTTAAAATTCCAAATATAAATTTTGCTTTTGTTTCATGTTCGTAGGTCAACTGTACCTTCATTTTTCTAAAATCTTTTTCTTATTCTTCTACCTCCTACTCTGAAAAATGTTCTTTTCAATATCGTACCCAGTACGGTAGAGACTGTCGTTTACGGCAATTTTTTATAGTTATTACAATCAGTCCTTGTTTTAATATATTGGTAGAAACATTATTGCTTTCTAGTTTGCTAGTATTTATTCCATTAGCAAAATTAATTTAAATAGGTCTGTATATTTTGTTCTCAGGAGAGTTTTTATGTACTTTATATTTTCCATCGTTATTTAACTTCCTGTTGGGATCGTTTTGTATTTTCAATTGTGCATTATTTCTAATACTACTTCACGATTCTGGTCTTCTATTTTCACGTCCTGTCATATATTTTTATTATTCAATTATTATAAGTTTATTTTTGGTTTGGAAATAGAACTATTTTAATAACCAATCTCTATTTCTTACATATTTTTATAAAAAATTACTATTTCCTTTCTTTTGTACTTTTTGCTATTTTTGCTATATTTGCTATTTTTTTTAAGTATTATTTATTTTCATTTGTTTTCCGCTTTTGTTTTTTATGTTAATTCTTATCGTCTCAACTTCCTTTTTATGTGTATTTCTGTTGTATTAAATTTTTAAGTTTTTCTGTTGCATTTTCACTTCTGTGTTGGTATATTTTTTAGTGTTGCTCTTGTTAGTGCTCCAAAAATTTTATTCTACATTTTCTCTACTGTTATTTCTGTCTCTTTACCTTTGGTATTAATATGCATTTCGTCGTTTTTCTCACCTCTTTTTTTTATTATTTTTATCTTGTATTATCCTATTTTTAGGGTAATTGACATTTCATATTATCTTCCACTAGGAAATTATCAGAATCACAAACTGGGTTTCTGTAA